>KN727359.1:32973-57388 GCA_000816745.1 Ancylostoma duodenale
AAAACCCAGTAATTCCCGTAGGATTCGTTGGGGTTGGGCTTGATAAAGGTGGTCGTCTGTAGGGTAAATCAACATTATAGAATTAATTAGGCTATTTGTGTGAACAACAGCAAACCTACGGTTTTCTCGGTTGCTGAGCGCCGTGAAATATGAAACAGTTCCATATGTGAGTCACGCTCTTTATGTGCAAATGTAAGGAAGCTTAGAACAAGAACTCATATATATGTTGTTGATTCTCATTGTTCTCACTTGTTGTTGATTCTCATTGTTCTCACTCGTTTACAAACACACATAAAGGCTCTTAGGCCCGGTTTTAAAAGTAATAGAAAACGCTCTAAAATCTTCGCATCCTTGGTTCATGCGCAATTCGTAGAAGCATTCGTAGAAGCAACAGAGTATACACAGGGTGGGTGTTAAGTATGGATTGCTTTTTTTCGATTTCTAAAAAGGGAGTAGGAAGATGGGGAGATTCCATCATCGTACTGCCATCACTGTCCTCAGCGACTGCCCACCTCCCTTATCCCCATGCGTATACTAAAATGTACATGCGTATACTACTAATTTCCCGTCACTAAGAACCGGCAGTCCAATATCAGATGGCAGCAAGTGGAGACAGGCCATGCTGCTCGACTCCAGAAATCAGGGGGACCTCGACCATTCGCACCTCACTTTGACGTGGCATCATCGAGAAGAGTATCGCCAGCGATTGAATTCTACTACATTAAATCGCGTAGCTTTCACCTCGAGTGTCTCCATAGGCACTGTTCAGAAAATCGCGAAACTTGGTCTGGGGCTGCGTAATTATTGACCGTTTTGGAACAGCAAACTGTCAGATTGGGTGAAATGGGTAAAATGGATTAGGCAATGAAGTTTTCAAAATGAATCTTCGTCGCCGACTCCTCAACCCCGTTTTTACAGATGGGGAAGTTTTCACTATCATGGCTGCGTGAATTATATGGGAGCCAATACGATTACTGTCGTTTTATCACGTGAAGTAAGGTGAGCGAATGAGCTCTGCTCCTTTTTTCCGCTATGGTCTGGGACTGACTTCAGGAAGGCCATCTTCGCTGTTTTTCGTGACAGAATTGCCGAAAATTGACGGCGCTTATCATAAGGAAGCGACACTACAACATGTGCTCCTTCTACGGATCACGAGACGCAGCCCGAAGTGGGCCCCTTATCGAGTCACGGAATTCAATTTCGAATTCTGTGACCCCCACGTTCCTAATTGGTGAGGTACTTCGTTTGGAGCTCCTTGGAAGCTAAGGTGTCCGCTACTAGCCACAAAAGCG
Source organism: Ancylostoma duodenale (assembly GCA_000816745.1). Taxonomy (NCBI): domain Eukaryota; kingdom Metazoa; phylum Nematoda; class Chromadorea; order Rhabditida; family Ancylostomatidae; genus Ancylostoma; species Ancylostoma duodenale. Next base: position 34,266 of record KN727359.1, read on the forward strand.
CGAAATCCCTCAGGGTAGAATTTGAAAAGGAGTGGAGCATGCTCGTTGAGGCTGCACCGTTCATGGGCGCAAACAGAGATGCAGAAGAAGAAACAAGTTTTTCCGCACTGGTATGAGGCAGATAAATACATTGGGAACGAAGAATTGAATACAGCTGTCACATAATTTGCTGAAATAAAAAGATGGGTCAAAATCGCCGTCTTGAAACCCAACACCATGCTCAAACACCTATCCCACATGTCTACAGAAATATGTTTATTTACCTGTCAAGCATTCCATCTCAAGCACACATTTTCCTTCGGGATTGTGTGCGTATCCTTCTTTGCACTCGCAATAGGGGTAGCACGTTTCAGTGTCGTTGCAGTTCATCTAAAAGGTCCATGTTGGAGGCATTTACAGCATGTAGATAGATAGCAGTATCAATATGTGTGTATTATAGTTATAACCGAATATCCGTATTCGAATAAATATTCGAAAAATTCGAATATTTGATTATTCGAATAGTCGAATATTCAAGAATGCCCCCATATTCGAATATATTCGAATTCGAATATTCGACAGGTGGCACTATTCGAATATATTCAAATATTCGAAGCCTATATTCGATATTCGAAGAAAGTGTAAGACATAAAGGCGCAAGCGCCTCTGCAACGCTCCTACGTCTGGGACATTAACAATGTTGGTGAGGCGAAAACTCGTCATAAGTGGGAAGGAACATAAGAAACCCTAAGCTGGAGAGCATCTACAGGGAACTCCAAACGGTCGCAGACAAGGGTCGGGACCGCGGCGCGGCTCTCACGGGCAGAGACGTAGGCGCTCTGCGTGCTGAGCTCCCGTGTCTCTGCCCAAGAAGCCGCGCTCCCGACCCTTGTCTGCGACCTGTATATCATGAAGCATTACCTTCTTCGTGTGGCCTCCCCACCGCCTGCCTACTCACAATCAGTGGAGTGTTCTTCCTATTCACTGGCGTTTTAATTTGGCTCGGAAAACGAATATTTCGGACAAGATTCCATCTTACTAAGGATGCTTTCTGTCTTAAACTGCCTCCAGGCTTTCAAACAAGCACTAAACACTCAAATATTATTTGTATCGAAATTAACATGTCGTATCCGTGAGTAGTCAGTACTCCCTTTGAAACAAAATGTACAGTTTGCCGTAAACTGTTCGTTGAAAACACTTTATATACTGGAGAATAGAGAAAAAAGAACATCCACACCAGGACAGTGGTAGTGAAAAATGTCCTAGTGAAGACATCTTGGTGAGCACATGGGGACGAAGTCCTTAGATTACTACCATTTATTATTCTATTAGCTGAACACGAGCTTATACGTGCTGTTTTATTGGCCAGCGTTTAGCCTCCGTCAAAGCCTCTGTAAGTCCACTGAACGGGTGGTATCGTAAGAGGTGACCGAACGCGATGGACCTGTCAGTAGTATGATATTAAGTTGCATTTCTGGGGGCAGCTGGATTGTGAAAATGCCAAGTCTGTCAATTTTGAATCATTGCGCTATTTTCTTTTCTTAAAAATAAAAATACTGGGATGCTGTGGCCTCTTCTATGAGATATATCTCATTACATGGGGTGGAGAACGTCCTTGAATATGTTCTTCGTTTCTGTTCATTCTGTTTACCTAGAGGAAAAACATCGAACAGCTTTAAAAGCTGTGCATAGCTCGTCAGAAAGCATATCTGTGGCTCACGCCATGATTTTTTGGGAGATATTGTGTATGGAAACTAATAGTGGGTCTGATCAAGAATATTCGCTCATATTCCTCTGGTGGATATTAGCTTATTCAGCAGCTCTGTCCGAATTTTTTATTGACTTTGCATTTGTCGTGATTTCTCCGAACTGCAAACTTCTCGAACCATATCATGGGTATCATTTGCTAGAACTGACACCTAAGAGATGATCAGGGTACTTATGCTGAAGTGAAAAATTCCCAGAATGCAATTTGTAGGTTGCCATTTTCCCAAGTGCATTTTACAAAGAAGGTTCCGCTAGTAGATGATGCTCCAACAATGCTCAGAAAATCTGATGAGCGGCGAACAAATTGAGAGCGAAGTTATCGAAGCATGGGCCTGCTCTCAGGAATGGAGTTTGAACGACCGCTGCTTTGGACTCCTTAGGGCTTTAGTCTCGTGAGCTTTTCTCATCAAAGCCCGATTGTTTTCTGAGGCAAACAATAACTTTTGAGAATTTCTTGCATGTTTTTTGAGAAGGTAGCTCGGAAAGGTCTGTATAGGAAGTAATCCTAAAGACAGTGAATAAACTGCTCGAGAAAGTGCTTATCTGCGTTTCTCCAGCTGCAAAACTTGCATCTTATCAGGGCTGAGCTTGAACTCGGTAGGCCGAATACAATGTGGATGCGTCGGAACCTGCTGCTTGTAGAATTACAGTGAAATAAAAAAAAATAGAATCGTGTTGTCCGTACATCTTTAAAATTCCTATGGTCTCTAAACAAAGCAAGCACATTCACACCCACACCACAGATACCTCGTTACTTTCACAAATTTCTTTAAATTATATTGTTCAGAAATAAACAAAAAAAAACATTTACACCGACTAAGCAATCTGTAGATAACTTTTGTTCGATCATTCGATTATTCTAATATTCGATTATTCGAATGTTCGAATAGTCGAATATTCGAAGGGTGTGGTATTCGAATATTCGAATTCGAATGCTTTCAGATTTTCCGGTTCGAATATTATTCATTCGTTCGAATGGTTGCGAGGGACTCGAATATTCGATATGAGTCGAAGCACTTGTCATTTTTCTCCTAGATGTGATTGTTTGTTGCGTAGCCATATTGTATTATGGGTCTCTTGGTAACTGCTCCATTTTCGCACAGAAGCTCTGATTATCATAGAAGCACGCGTCTTCCGCTGTGCTGCACCTTGACTTTTCGCCAAAGTTCGGTAGAAAAGATAAGAAACAAAGAAGTTTGCGACACTGGAAAGGAAAGCCCGGAATTAGATAATTAAAGTTGTAACAAAAATAAAATAAAGGACATTCGCAGAAAATCATTGTCATCTATGCGAAGTGCGGAGCTGCGCTTCCTGTAGATGACGATAATTCTGACTTTGCTCTGGAAGGCACAATTCTGAGTCGAACGATATAGGTTTCATGTGTGTTTGTCCTCTGGATCGTGAGATATAAACGATTACCAACAGATATACAAACAGATCAGTTTTACTATGTATATAGTGATAAAATATTAATTGTAACAACAGATAATTAACAAAAATCATTCAAAAAATTAAAAATATGAAAAACTGAAAACAAACTCAAAAGTAAATTCGTTTTGTAAAGCAATTTTTAGAAATTTAGAAACGTAAAAACACTATGTACAAACTTATCGGATGTGGAATAAAGCAATGAGGACCACATTTGGAATAGCATTTGAAAAATTCTTCATTTTCTTTGCAGTCCTCCGGCCCAGTCGGTTCGTGTGGACCAGGCATTTCAATCGTAGCCTCGGCTGGGAAATCCGGAATTTCCAGTTCTTGCTTCCCTAGCATGCGGGTGCCTTTGATCTCAGGGCACACCTCAACATTGTGCTGATAGGCAGTGAGATATGGCAGACTAAATTCTGATTCTGAGGAAACTTACGAGAACAGTGACGAAGATCACTGATGGAAGTGATGAAATCATCCCGAATAGATGTGGAACTTCTCAACTCAGCCAATATATACTGCCGGATAGTTCTGGATGCTCTATAGATTGATTACACTATGCATTTAGAGGGCTGAATGATGTTATCATCACGCCTCCACGTATTCAGTCCCTTTGTAATTTTACTGCCTATATTAGCAGCGTAGGCTGTTCAATAGTTCAAATATGCAGGCGTCTTTACTCCTTTCTCCTTAGCGCGTAGGTGCTGAGAAAGACATCCCCAGAGCTACTCGTAAGCCCTAGAGGTACTCGAATCTAATTCTAATTTATGGTTATTGGTTGGTGCTTCTAATGTATCTGTGTACAATCTCATTTCCCGCGGTGTTTCGACAGACGTTCTGTGATGTCATGATGCAGAGATATTCTTGAAAATTTTCTTCTAGGGTTATTCTTTGCTCGCATTCGATTTGATTCGCAGAAGATTGCTCTAACCCAAATAATTGTAAGGAAGGAGACCGCACTAGAGATTCTTCTTAAAGTGCATGTATCTTAATAATCCTTTAATTTCGGGAAAGAACTTTTCATAAAGTTTACCTCCCTAACATCCCGCGCAAATTTATGCCAATTTCCTAAAACAAGTAGAGATTTAAAAGCAGCGCCAAATTCTAGTGCAACAGCAAGTGCACAGCTAGTATGTACCATTTACTGAATTGATGAAGTTATGTTTTACGAAGTTGTGATCAATAATCATAGGTGATTTTTGGAAGCAAAGCGGAAGGATTTGGTTATTGCGAAACAGTTACAAATGGTCATGTGGCAAACTGAAGTGCACTTTCGGACAGAAGTTCATTTTTAAAGTTATTCGGATACTAGTGTGTTTGGTTTGACAGAATTCGGTGTATTTCTCCCTTGCGAGGAAGAAACGTCATTTCTGTATCGAGTTCACAGAGTTTTAGAACTTGTATGTAGGAACCAGAATTCGTCGCTATTTTTAAAGGAACCGCTGTTATATCCGTGATCACCACTGATGACGCAAAAACAAAGAATCTAAGAGAATACAAAAGTTGCTACTGCTATTCAATTCGTCCACACACATAGCAGTCTACGGGTAGGATGATTTGATGGCGTCATTCGATATTCTAAGTGTCCTGTGGCATCTCCACCGTGCTCGATTGTGTGGCTGGATCTCTGAAAATAAGAATTTTTTTTCAACTTAATCCAGTGCCAAACAAAGAGGGAAACAGAGGATCGGCTCCATATATCTCACCTTCACTCGTTTGGCAACACAACCCCGGTAGTAGCGGAGTTCGTAGAAGAATTCATCTTGTTGGCTATCAAGCTTTCTCTACGGCCTCCAAAAACTACGACATCTGTATACATAATTGATTATCTGAGATCTCCATCCGTTTGAGAAATGGGAAAATTCAATATCAGACTAATGTCGGTGAGATCTGGTGCCTTGTGGTGCTGCAGATCATGTCATGATTTGGCAGTGTTCTTTTAGTTCATGTCACCAAAATTTCAAGCTACTAAAATTTCCGTGGGTACTGTCTCTATGGCTGCGGGCAGATTGCTGATTGTAGGATAGAAATAAGAATAACACACGGTATGATTTGCACTTCTCGATAGGGATGCATTCCCCGTACTCGTGGGTGAGGATATAGCCTTCCTTGCACTTGCATGGGAAAGTAACGTTTACGAAATCCGTAAATTCGTGGCATCTTTCCTAAAAAATTAAATCAAATTAAATTAAATTATGGTGGACACATTTTTTTGGTAACAGAAAATCTGTTCATAAATCGTACCGCGAAGTCTTGTTCCTGGCAGGTTGGACGACAATCCAATCTCAATCCATAAAGTTTTCGAACCTCGTTCGGATCTCGGCAAGGTTCTGAAGGATTCTTTCTCATAGCGTTACTTCAATTGTGTGTTGAAATGTTAGTGCACAGAGTGTAATGTGAGGCAAAGTTAAACTAGAAATGAAAAAAAAATTATACTTGTACATGCGTCTGGTGTGAGTGGCTCGTCCCCATACCTTAGGACCTTGGAGAAACGAGCTTCAGATTGATTGAAAAGATTTTTGGATCAAAAATTTAACAAGCCATACTTCTTCCACATATCACTAAATGCTTGGAGAAATGATTCAGCAACACGCTCACCAACACCAACAACTTCGGTATATGTGCTCTAGGAACGCCTCCTGGACAGAGTAATATGTACAGGGGTATCAAAAAGTTTCCGGCCGGACCACTTGCAGATTAGCTACTGCGGTGAAATTTTGAAGCGAATAAAAATAGATCCCTCGAAGATCAAAATACTCTTCGTCTTGTCATTTTATTTGACTTAACCAATTTTATAAGGGTTTTTATCAACGGAATTTAAACACCAAACGTAGGCACTTTTTCGTTATTTGTCTGGCTCCGCTGAAGTGTCGCTTCAGATATTCTCATGGACTCCAGTAGCTGGCCCCCAGACCCTGTTTATGAACTGGTTGAATTAGCGAAATAGATCAGCATTGTCATGAAGCAATACAATAAAGCAATACAATTTTGTGAAAAAGGATGCCTTTTTGAAGAAAGTGAATTCGTTGATTGAAATTATGCAGTCATTTTCCTTGGCTGTTTTCCGAACGGGATGGAGCAAAGAAGCATAGTGATTACCCACTTCATTGGGGTTCACGTACAGGTAGTCAAGAAACTAGATCTCTCCTCTATCCCATAAAACTTTGCGCGAGACCTCTCCACTTCCAAATTCTGTGTTCGATCCCACTGGTCCTGGAGATCTGCTTGTTCTGTCCCACTACTCCATGCCTGGAACTTCAAATGTTGGCAGAGAATTCGCCACTCACTGGTAGTCAAGGCACTACAGATTGTCTTTTTTGTTTTTCGAAAAAACGCCCGAAAATCTTTTCGAATTTTCAACTGAAATTTTTCTGAAGAGCGCAGAGAAGGTTTCGAGGACCAAATGTTTTGCGGAACTTGAAATTACCAGGTGATTGTCTAGAAACTAGCGTAGATCCTTGCACACTTTTTGGTACTAAAATCTGCCAGCAACGCTCCATAGTTGTTCCTACAGCCGCAGTTTTCTCACTCGCCTTGTCCCTGTTCGTTGGTCAGAGGTCGTTCCGTTCCTGACCGATTCTCACTTCCTTAAAAACACTCAGCTCCAAAGTTTCATTGGGGAATGCTAGGAGACTTTCTCCTCGTCTATAATTTAGAGAAGGATTTAGATTTTGTCCAGTACTATTTGGGTACAAAACAAAAATTCGACAGTTGCTCTTCGCTGGATAGACATTTTTTGAGCGATGACCATATCTTCGCTTGAATAAAACGCTCTTATTTCCAGGAAGTCTGACGAAATCTCGTGAAAGTTCGCAAACTAGCATGAAAAGCTTCACACTACATGCTCCTCCTAAAATTGTTCAGTAATATGAAACAGGCGAGCGGAGGACGGGAACTTCTTGATATCCCTGTATGTTGACTAGAAACCCAGTTGCAAGGTGCTGTCATCCTCCCTTAAATTGCTGCTCAAGCTTTTTTCCTCGTATCAGCAATTGCTGAAGGAGAGCAGCAATCGAGAGGAGGATCGCATCAACTGGTAGGATATGCTGCAAGAGTTCCTGTTCGGCGCATTACGCTGTTTGGGCTGCGTTCCTAGCACACATTTATCAGAGTTATTCGTGTTAGTGACATACATGGGAAAGCGATTTACTTCGATTCTAGTGAAGTATGACTTGATGAACATCCAATCTAAACAATCAACGCATTCCTCGATTTTTAGAAAAAGTTACAAGAATACCACCCAAAAATAAAAAAAAAATTTTTTTGGGTTGGTACGTTTTGTGTTGTTTACGGAATGAGTTTTATTTCTTGACTTCCTTGTCAGTAGTTTACTCAGAAAGCTTACGCCGCTTCCTGTCTTCCTCAGACCTTAATATAATACCAGCCTGGCCGTCCGGCTACCGCCGAACTTCCAAACTTCTTCTAATGCTCGCTTCGCTCGCATTAACCCTTCTTAGAACAACACCAATGTAACATATTGTCTCACCGATTTTTCTAATGGAAAACCAACAGAAAATGTGGAATTGCATTGCTTTTTTCAACTACCTCTCCTCCACGCTAGTGATCCCATTACAGAGTAGTAACATCCCGTTTTGGTTAGCATTTCGGTTGATTTAAATAATTAAGAGCAGAAAGAAAATGGATGCCGATTCTTGCATGTTACGTTTGGTGAAGTGATAAGGATTAGCTTGAGTATATAAAAGATAAGGATTAGCATGAGTATATAAAAGAGGAGGGTGGAGTATAGTTAGGTACAAATGAGAGGGAACCAACAGTGGAGATGGTGTGAGAAGGAACAGAGGATAGAAATACACATTGTGCATGGGGTGGCATCGTTTGACACTTACCAATATTGGGGGGAGTCGCCGGCTAACGGGTCCTACGGTTTGATAAGAGGATGTGCTGAAATATTCCCGCCACTCGACGCTTTTAAACTTCTGGGCGCCGGCGCACCCTTATCACAGCGGTGGACCCGTCCCCCCACTTCTGGGCGCCGGCGCACCCTAACCACAGCAGTGGACCCGTTGCTCTGCACTTCGCTCTCCATCAGAGCTTCACTTCATTCTTTGAACCTCATCACACCCGTCTCCTCCCCACTTATATGATACCGTAACCATCATCTTTGACCAATCACAAAATTTCGTGACACACAGACACACACACACACAGACTAAGCCCATTATTATAAGTCATGAAACTACAATACTTCCAAACCTAACGTTTGTTTATTCACATGTGAGATGAACCGATTACAGAGGCGAGAGGTCGAGAAGTGGTATTACACTACAAATTGTGACAAATAAGTTGGACAATGATTAAAACAGTAAACAACTACGACGCCGAGGCCAGTGGAGCGATCGTTGTCAAGCAATGAGTTTTAGGGCTCGTCATCGTTTACCGACAAAGATATAACATCATATGAGTGTCACGGCAGCACTATACTGCAACAACAGAATAAATTTTGTTTCACCCAAAACGCGAACTCCCAATTCACCACCCAGTAGGTTATAACAAGGATTTTGACCCCAGAAAAAGCCTCGACACTTACTTCTCACTCTTCAACAAAAACACGGTTGCTTGACAAGGCTTGCGGTGCTCAGCCGAGATAAATGCTCTCGAAGTACGACTAACACAAAAGGTTGACCGCCTTCGCTTTATCCATGGAATTTAAAGATTTTGCTGAATCTCCGCCGTTGGCCAGTCCGCAAAACGAAGTCTATGTATTTGGGCGCGTTCGCCTAGGCACTTACGCCTTGATTGTGTCCACTATAAATTTTGTAGGGGTGCCGCTGAAACATTCTGAAGTTTCCTTGGGCTGAAGCGTTGTTGTGTTATTTATAGAAAAGTATTTATTTTGTTAACATCACTAACGTACATTCCCAAATTACGACCACAGTTAATTTGCATAAAGATTTTGACTTTCTGCTTAGTTTTAATTTCCATAAAGATTTTGACTTTCTGCTTAGTTTCCACCGGTCGACCATGTGCGCGTCACGGCTACCTCTACTAAGGAGTCGTGCAATACAGCAGGGAAATGAATGAGTTCTTCTGAGTTGGGTAAAGCAGACTAATGCATTGGGAAGGCGCTAAAAGCGGAGATTTGGCCGCTGTTGTTACTGAATGCGACGAATACAAGAGATCGGTCTAAACCTCCTCCATTACCAATGCAGTAAGTCTAAATTTAAATTAATAGAGGAGATGCGTTCAATTACGGATCCTCTTCTCGAGCTCTCCCTCACGCTGCAGTACAGTGTTGAGCGTCAGAGCAAATGGTTTTCAAAAAAATATACATTTACCTAACTCAAGGCATTCTTGCATAGGGACGCATTTTTCTTCACGATTGCGAGCATATCCTTCTTTGCATGCGCAGTGGGAGTAGCTCGGTTCCATTTTACAGCCAACCTAAAATATACACATTAAAGGCATACACATCACTGATAGGTGTGTACGCAGTGACATTGAGTTGGTTCGTTTTTCAGTGCATTGAAGGATCACTTATGGCAGTTTATACTCGATCAAACTACAAACCCACCTTTCTATGAACGTGGCAATACAGATCACACCTTGAATGACATCCGAATTCTTCATTTTCTTTGCACTCTTGTACCTCTGGCTCAATCGGTTTGTCCGGATCAGGCATTTCAGTCGTTTCAGACATTTCAGTCGTAGCCTCAGCTAGGAAGTCCGGAACCTTCAGCTCATGCTTCTTTAGTATGCGGGCTTTTATTACCTCAGAGCATACCTTAACACATAACTTGAATGATTACATGCAATTGTGTGCAAATTAAATTTAGAAAGACACAAGAAGGTCACGAGGCGTTCACCTATCAAATTCCAGATCTACTGAGAACCTAGGAGAACGATGACGAGGATTTTCGACGGCAATGTTGTGACCATGCTGAATGAGTGATGCTCTTTCCAACACTCTTATTATATACTAGCGCATAGTTGCAGGTTCTGCAGATTTAGCACACTGTTTAGAGCTCTAGATGATGTAACTTCTACCTGCTCGATCGATTCAGTTCTAATCCTTTTGGAATCGTGCTGTTTACAATACATATTATCGGTGGATGCTCATTAGTTGAAATCGGAATTGAGGGTGTACTTTGCACAGTAACCTATGACGTGCACTGTCATCGACTACGACTTTCTTCAATGAACATGTAATCCTGTTTTTTAAAAACATAGAGATAAACTATGACAATAATATGGAGTCCAACATCGAGACTTGATCATATAACAACGCTCAAGAAAAGTTTCTATCATTTTATTCCAACAACTCAAAGAAATACATTGTACGTTTCTGTAAATTATGTGCAACCTATACATAAACCCCCACTACTTTTATCTTATATACAAACTTCACAAATGTTGATAAAACTTCAACTCACGTGAAGATTCACTCGCGGCATGAAGCCGCCTTGTGCACCGAGATGACTGGGAAAAGTACGGCACGGTGAAAAAAGAAAGAGAATTAGTACAATAAGAAAAATAGAGTCTAGCAAGAGAAGGATACTTGGTGGCAGTGTCCATGCAGTTTTTGGCGCTGATTTTGAATCTGTAGTCCTAATTTCCTGCGTAGTTCTGCATAGTGAGTTGCACCTTCTTTTTCCAACAAACATAGACTACTAATGTACTTCCTCAACGTTGTGGCTGGTTGATACTTCAGTGTCTTCAAACTATAGAATGCTTTTGCAGAGAACAAGGGCATTGACTGCGTGCGGCCGATACACGTGGCTCACCTCGATTTGTAACACGCTGAGGAATTTTATCATTCAGATTGTGAACCGTCCGATAGGTAAGAAGCGCAAATGCCGAGGCTATATATGGAAGAAAGAAGGACCGATCGGGGAATTGGATTACGAGTCGACCGGCAGGACTCGCCAGCCTGCAGAGAGCCCACAACCGTGCCTTTCGTCCATCTCCTCATCATCTGTGTTTTATGTGATCTCGTTCGTAATCCTATACATACTGCCATCCTGTGCTGCCTCCAATAAATCCTAAGTAGTTTGATGTTATGGCAGTGAAAGAACCTATGCTAATAGGGATCCCGAGGCGGTTGCGGGTTTCAAGGGTATTGGGCCATAGGCATCGGCCAATACTTTAATCTTTGTTCCAAGGGTATTGGGCCATAGACAACGGCCAATACTTCGATCTGTAAGCTCGTGAATGAATACCGTGAGTGAGTAGTCACTGGCCCAGAATACAGTCCTCATACGTGCTCAAATCGGGATAAGGGAGATGTTGTCGATATTTATTATTCTAATAACTATCAACCTTTAGTTAGAATTCTGTTATCCTAGAATTATTCCACTTTGTCATGGACAGATATTCTAGTTTACGATAGGTATTTGTAGACCGCCAGTTCACATTATGATAGCACTTGTTTAGGTACCTCTGGCGGTTATTGCTTTCAAGTATGTACCTGTTGCACAGATATGAGCACCTAGGTCAACCCCGTCCACATCTTTTGCATAAAAGGACCTGCATGCTCAGACCTGGGTTCGTCTTATTCGACACCACTGTGAACGTCGCCAGTGGCCGTGGTCTGAGGCAGGGAACTCTTCGAGGTGTGAACTGACGAGGACATAAACCGGCTTCAATAGTATTCTCGTCACTTGCTGTAATCCAAATCAAGGAACCTTTCGCGGTGTGAACTGAGGCGGACACATAACTGTAAAAGGATAAAGATGAAGTGGTCGGCGTTAGTCAATCCCGTCACGAGGGATGCGCCACCCATTCGACTTCATCTGGATATCGTAGAGGCATTGAATGCGTATGTGCCCTATACAGTGACTTGCGGGGGGAATCCGATGTGTCAAGTCAGTGCTTCATCCTCCCAGACTCCTCTGGTACCAATTCACCGATCCCGGAGGGATGGAAGGCTTGGTTGGCCTCGGGCGGGATCGAACCATCGATCGTGTGCGTGCGCAGCGAGCCTCTTACCACTGCGCCACACGCGCCCACATAGTACACATAACTGTACCAATAAACAATTGTAACAGCTATATTCACTATACAAATCCACTGGTCCCATCAAAGATGTATCGCCAGCCCCCATTAGTTTGAAGACACTAAAGCAGCTACCAAGCATAACCGTAAGACATGTGTACGCTATGATGTACCAGTGCGAAAAGAAATAGCCGTAACCCACTATACAGAACTCCGCAGGAAATATGAACTAGGGTTCGAAATCAGCGTCAAAAACAGCATCTATAATAGTTGAAAACATCATACATATTACGAATGGTCACTGCCAGCAAGTATCCTTCCCTTATAAGTCTGCGTCGATCAGTGGGATTGTGTTCGAAATGTCACCTTCAGTGATAATTTCCCCTTCGCAAAGTATGATATACAACTACGCAATGACCAGAACTACAAGCTAAAACTACAAGTAGAAAATATTTTCCATGAAAAGATCAGTTCATAGCCTACGTCTCGCACTGCACTGTGTGCTCCTCGTCGTTTCTTGGCCTCGTCGTTTCTTCGGAAGAGAAAGTTCATTAACGTTACAATGAGCTCAGACTTCTGTTTCGATTTGTGGGTTTACCTATGAGTATTGTCCCGGTTTTGTCCTTGTATTCAATCACCATATTTAGCCATATGTACTTAATTGAGTCTACAAAGCATAACTTGTGTTGAAGTCGTATGTCGAAGTCGCGGCAAGCTAATACAACCCCTTAAATGGCGCTAAGGGCATCATAGCCGGCTGATGTTGGCACTGCTTCCGGCTTTCGTGTTGATGCACCTAGTCGTTCTACATATACGAATAAGACACACCATAGCAAATGCCATCTGATTTGATCTGCACGCTTCTGTGCATTGAATCGTTGAGTTGTAATCTTTCTCTGATTGCTTTGTTATTGCACATAATGCGGCTTGATACAGCCGTTTATACTTGAAATGACGTGTTATAATAACGTTCTCATCCACATGGTTACATTACCATTTAATCCATATTAGGGTCCCTTTGTGCACGAGAAGTGCAACAAATCTCTCCCGAAATTCAATCGGCAATCTGTGCTTTTTCGTAAATCATGCAAGCGAGACATGTATTATAGAAACCACTGCATTACATGTACACGGTGGGCCAAAATTATGGGTACTGCTCATGTGATGTGAATTTGCTCGAGTACTGGCAAGCTTCAAGGTCCTTTCGAGATCTCTTACATTTTCCCTATGGTCCAAGTCTTCTACTTTCCGCTCATTTCATTTCATCTATTGGTTTCAATCATTGCCCAATTATATAACTACCGTTTTTTCATTAGCACTTAGCACCACAACAATGTTTAGACACGCAAGGGTTGTAGCTCTTCGAAAATGCACGGAAAATTTATCCACATAGTGGTACGATGTGTATAAGCCCTGGTAAGTAGAGGTCTTAGTTTCAGCCGCGGAAGATACCATTCCTCAAAGATTTGTGGCAGAATCGCAATGAAACCGGGTGTGGCTGATGCATGCCGATGTGGCTGATGATGCATAAAATTTCTCGTAAAACAAACAGTATCAAACTATCAGTGAAGGTAACCGTGAGGAAACAACTGAAGAGCAACTTTATAAATGGGAACAAGGCCCTTAGTGAAGTGTCCAGTGCAATCATCGCACATCACCTTCAGGGCGATGATCGCACTTCGCATTGGCGAGGAGTATGGTGATAATCGCCACGGAGAATCGGACAGGTCGTACATGAAAAGTGATCGAATGTACGTGTTTCATGTACTCCCACATTACTACCGGGGCTGTTTTAGCGTGTGAACCATTGGGACTAACAGACTAGAACGAGCACGACTTGTCAGAAGCACCAGACGCCCTTCACGTTCGAGCTTGTTCTGTGCTGTGGGGCGAAAATTGACATGCCTGAGTCTGTAGGCTCAGATGCATTCTGTGCAATTCGCGCACCTTATCATGTGTACAGTCCTTTCGCGCAATCGGCGGAAAATTTTCGAGCGCGCCAAGCAGGCGGCGCGTGCGCGGCGCGGCCCTCTTCTGGGCCCGTCCGGTCGATATCGGCCAGCCACAGGCCTGATACCTTCAAATAAACTTCAACTAAAGGAAAAAATCAAAGAAAAACACTCATAAGGCTCATAGTTATGAAAAACTACGTCTTATCCTACTGGTCCGGGTTCAGCGGATTTGTGTTTAGGATTATTCTAACCATTAATGGTGATTTTGTTCAAAACACCGCCCATTTTTGCACTTGCATTTCTTAAAGTTTGCTCCTTTTTCTTGCTTTGCTGACAGTTTATGCAGTTTTAGTTGCTTCTCATTGTTGACGCACCTTGAGTGCATGAAATAAATAAATAAATAAATAAATATGGGCTGAAAATCTGACGAACGAAGGGGACCGCTACCGCAAGAGGGCCGCGCCGCGCACGCGCCGCATGCCGGGGCTTTCGAAAATTTTCGGCCGATTGCGCGTAAAGACTTTACCTTCACATCATCACCATTCTCCGCCAAAAGATGGCGGTCATCGATGAGATCAGCGCCCCGCACATACGTGCTGCCAGCATCGCCACGGATGGTGATGATCTTCCATTCCTCAGTGTTGGAAGGTCGTCGCGGGTGCGATCATCACCCCAAATGTGGCGACGAGTTGTGCAAGTGGCTGATCTCACCGACATGACACTTCACTACGGACCCTAGTATCACTCGGTCGCAGAGCCCACAAGAAGGTTCGTGAATGGTGCTGGCAGAGGTTTCTCAAATCGTCAACTTCAGTCGATGGCCTAGCAACTTCCCGACAATATAGCTTTTTCGTTCAGGAAGATAAATTCATCTAGTCCCCATAATTTTGTCCCACCCTGTGTAAGAGTACTTTCTACAAAAACTCTATCAACCATCTAGATTTCAGCCTCTAGATTGAATATATGGGCACACGAACAAGGTAATCCATCCAATCTGGTGTGTTTTCTCTGCATCGAGTTGATTTTTGACATTGAATTTATTTTCAAGGATGGGAACCACCAGATTCCAACGCTCTGCTCGCTCTCTACGGCGATAGATGTATTTTGTATTATTATTCCTTGCTACGTTAAACTTGAATGTCAGAAACTCATACTTGAAGGAAGCAGTTCTACCGAATATGGATGAACAGTAATTATTTTTAGTAAATCAAACGAAGGCGAATTTGATGGCTGCTAAGCACTACATATATAGCCTTATAAATGGACCTGCGGAGAATTTTCTTTGCTTCCATCTGATAGCACTGTTCTCTGAGAACATTCGTATTCGTATGTACAACTGCTTAGTATGTTTCAACTGTCAGAATTTTGAAATAAAAAAAGCTCCACAATTCGTCGTTTGGCAGCTCGCTTGTCATGTCGCTTTCACAACAGAACACCAAAAAATAATCACTTCTACTGCTATTTATTTCATCAACACACACATAGGTGGGATGATTTCACTGGAGTCACTCCGCATTCTAGACATTCTCTAGGATTTCTACTGGATTTTGCCTCCATTTACAGGGTCTGAAATGTCAGTAAATGTATTCACCTATCTAAAAACTCGATTTATTAGAGAAGTCGAGAATTTTCACTGGTAGATTAACTGCAAGTCAGCGACTTTTAGTGTCTTGTTATACTGAAAATCATGAACTAAGTAGAGTTAGAATTTCTGAGCTGTCAATTTTTGCGACTTCGACTACAGACAAATTGCGGAGGTGAAGATATGGAGCGAGGTGCCCACCAACACCGACAACAACAGCGCGCAGCTGCTCTGCCGCGCTGCATAGGTGGTGCGGCGCGGCAGAGCAGATGAAAGGTATTTTGTGGTGCAAGGATGTCTGACCAGGTACTTCCCAGTCAAAAATTCATGAAATAATTGCCAATACCGGACGAATAACTACCTGACGAGCAGTCGCTTACGCATTTGTTTTCCGAACTGCGAGAATATCCTTCTTTGCATTGACAGCGAGGCGTGCAGGCCGGTTGGAATCGGCACCCCTCCTAGGTGAAATCACAGTAAGTACAGAACCATCCAGTACAGTATCATTAGAGATGCGTAGACTTAGTTTAGTGTGCAAAAAACAAAGATTGGTACTCCTTTCTGGTTAAGTAATTGTGCAAACCCACCCCTATAGTGTAACCGCATTTTGGTTCACATTTATCATTGCACTCGACAAATTCTTCATTTTCCTGACAAGGGTCGAACTTGCACTCATTGATAGGGACACATTTGCCGTCGTAATCTTCAAGCATATAGCCTGGTTTGCACTCGCACTTGAAATGGAAGTCACGCATTTCGTCCGGACACATCTTCTATACAAATTTTTCATAAAATAATTTTGGCAACAGAAAATTGTTTGAGAGAGCTCACCGTGTAGTTTCCATATTTGCAGGTTTCACGACAATACTCGTACAAGCCAATGCGTTTACGGATGGCATTCGGATCTTTGCATGGTACTAAACTATTCTCTTAACCTTGGCTGCACTTTATGAATTAAAGGATTAATGTACATAAAATACCATGACTTCGAAATAGTCACAACTCTCCTGCTCCACTAACTTATCCAGGAATAACGTGGATACAAACTGCCTTCTCAATACTAGAGCATTCCCTGACATTTTCTCCGGTTCTGTACACTACTCAAAATGAACGTGATTTGCTGATGACTTAATATTTTCATTCAGCAGTAGCCCTATAGCTCCAATATCCAATATCTCTCTGATTTTACTTTAGTTCTCTTGAAAGAGTACTTGCGGCACTATCGCACAAAGCTGTGGTTATACTTTTTCGCGAGGCGGTGACGTCAAAAGGAGTGTTTATACTTTTTCGCGACGCGATGGCGTCGCGGCAACGGCCACAACACGCGCGACGCGACGGACAGTGAAGTCGTCGCGTCGCGCCGTCGAGCAGTGCTGAACGTGGCAAGGTTACGTACACACGCAAAATTA
This sequence comes from Ancylostoma duodenale, assembly GCA_000816745.1. Lineage (NCBI taxonomy): Eukaryota > Metazoa > Nematoda > Chromadorea > Rhabditida > Ancylostomatidae > Ancylostoma > Ancylostoma duodenale. The sequence continues at coordinate 51,335 of KN727359.1, forward strand.
CGTGCACACATCGATTTAGTTCACATTTCGTTCACATTCATATCTCCAACTAAACTCGTCTAATTCTGCAGGTTTTGGACCAGAACAACTGAAAAAACTATGGAACAGTGGCCAATTCCAGTCCGCAACATCAGCGAAACCGTCGCGTCGCGTCTGCTAGCAGGCGCGACGCGAATTCGTTCCATCGCGTCGCTTTTCAAGAAAAAGTATAAACAAGGCGCAACGTCGCCCCGCGACGTCGCGTCGCGATGGGAAACGCCAACTACCACATCGCGATCATTGTTTGCGCATGCATCCACTCGGGACCCATCGCATTTGAACAGTTTGTTGGGACGCGACGGTCGCGTCGCGCCGAAGTATAAACACTCCTAAAGAGATGGCCACAGTATGCGCGACGCGACAGGTAGCGAAGGTGACGCGTCGCGCGGTCACGCCATGTCGAATTTTGCAAACTTACGTACTCAGACAAAATTACGCACATAAAGTCCTTACGCGCAACCGGCGGAAAATTTTCGAGCTCCCCCGGCATGCGGCGCGTACGCGGCGTGTCTCTCTGGTGGCAGCGGTCCCCTTCGTTCGTCAGATTTTTAGCCCATATGTGTGTTTTTCTTCCATTATGTTCTTTAATTGAAGTTTATTTGAAGGTGTGAGGGCTGTGGCTGACCGCTATCGACCGGACGGCACCAGAAGAGGGCCGCGTCGCGCACGCGCCGCAGGCTGGGCGCGCTCGAAAATTCTCCGCCGATTGCGCGTAAGGACTATAACTCGATTTGGCGTCAGCAATCGCAGTCATATGTTTTTATGAAACATAGTATGACCCCACAGGATTTAGGCCGAAACGGCAAGACAAGCAAGGAAACAACGGTAAGTTCTGGTTCACAACGTCGCCAAAGTCATCGCAATCGCACCGCGTCTGCTAGCACGCGCGATGCGAATTAGGCCCATCGCTTCGTTTCCGAAAGAAATAGTATAAACAAGAAGCGACGGTAATCGGCGACGTCGCGTTGCGAGGACAAACGTCAACTACCGCAGCGCGAGTACTGCTAACGCATGCATGCACTCCGGACTAACCATTTCTGATCGATTTGCTCATGCGCTACTATCGCGTTGTCGCAGAGTATAAACACGGCTTAACAGTGTACAGCTTGACCGCGCGCCTTAAGGTGGCCAGACTGCAAGGGTGAAGTATGAATAGTCCTTCTTGCACCATATACGCTACAACTACTTAGATCTGCACAGCATTGCAAGCGAAAATTGACCAAAAACGGTCATTAGCCCGAAAAAAATTCGAATACCTGCCAAACATTCTTCATCGGCTACGCATTTGCCTTGAGAATTGCGGGCATACCCTTCTTTGCATTGACAACGAGCTGTGCAAGCTGGTGAGAACTTGCAACCAACCTGAACGACATTCCCGAATTATGCTTGCTCTTGACGGCTTCCGTTCATATAACACTATACATATGAATGTGCACTACTACATGTATACTTACAAATACTGGTGTCTCACAGTAAGGCTCGCACTTGTCACTGCATTCCAAATACTCTTCATTTTCTTCGCACTCAGGTCTCTCCGGCTCGATCGGCTCCTCAGTTTCAGGATATTCAGTCGTACCCTCGTCAAGAAAGTCCGGTACTTTCAACTCATGCTTTTTCAGCATGCGGGCTCCTGTGATTTCGGGGCACACCTTAACACATTGCTTGGATGATTAACTGTAATTGTTTGCAAGTTGTAAGCAGTAAGACAATAGGCAGGGCAGAGGAGGTTATCCACTAAATTTGGATTTTGTTGAAAACTTACGAGAACTGTGAGGACAACTAGTGACAAGTGTGATGAAATCATCCTGAATTAATGGGGAACTTCTAAGCGCTGCCTTTATATCCAGTCACGTAGTTCTGGATTCTATTGATTGAGCACACTATTTTGAGCACTGAGTCATGGGTTCAGTACGCCTCTACCTATTCAATCAATTCAATTAATATCCTTTTGTGATGCTGATGTTATTGGCATAGGTTTTTCATTATTTTTCGAAACTGGATTGAAAAGAGATTATTCCGCACACCCATATAGATATTCGCACTGACGATCCAAATTAATAACCTTTTTGTGCGTGTCAAGGGCAACAGATCGACCTCAAATTTCAACAGCTGGCCAATCTGCGATTTTGTTATAAACAATTAGAATAATGTGGTATCCAAATTTAGGTTGATTGAATAAGAACAACAGTAAACAAATCAAACATATAGAATCCATAAACGAGTGAATGAAATATAAAATACTAGCTGCCGTACCCGGCTTCGCTCGCGTGTTTTACTACCTTGGCTACATCACACTGCAGAGGCCAATTATTATCACCGATAAATTCAATAAAATTTCCGTAATTTTGGTGATCAGCATGTTAGCGAAGCTCTAGTGACCCCTCTCATCGACTTGTAGGCGAAAAGTTAGCAAAGCTATTTCGGTGGCATTGAACCGACGCATTCGTGCGAAGTGGTTGTCATATTCATACTCAACGTATCGACTAACTCCAGGAGACACGTCTTCACCGCTCCATTGGGCAGAAGAACCAAAAATCAATAAAATTGATAGATCGATATTTCGGGCAAAATGGTTGTCATATGCGTGTTCAGTATTGAGGAACGTAACGTTCTGGACACAATATTGTATTTAATGTTAATCAACTCTGATTTGTTTTTCTTCTCTTGTATTAACTTTATTGAATAAACAAATAAATAAATAAATAAATAAATATGGTTGTGGAACATTCATGACCTCAAGAGTACCGAAATTCTTTTTGCACAATAGGACTATTATATGGTTTAGACAGGAAATTAGGTGGTAATGAATTCTTGAAGATTTTGCATTGGTTAACAGCATAAATGTCTTTCCAGTTGCCAGAAAAGTGGTCTTATGTTTATGGAACAACTCATTTATTAAAATCAACTCGCTTAATCAGTGGAATAAACAGTGGCAGGTAAAATTTCTAAGGACTCATTCTCCTCAACAGTAAAATGAAATATTTGCGACTCGTTCAAAAACTACAGGGGATTCCAAACGGCCGTGTGCAAGGGGCGGGACAGCGATGTGGCTCTCTTGGGCAGAGACACAGAGGTTCTGCATGTAGCTCTGGTTGTCCGCTTCTGCCAGCTGCAGACATCTGGAGTGCCACACCGCGCCGCAGTGCCGCCCCTTGCACATGGCCGTTTGGAGTTCCTTGTAGCTCATCGGTTGACTCTAATGCATCTAGGTATACAAACTTTTTTTTCCTTTAGTCTTTACGTTTCACTAGTCTAGCGTCCCTATGGGACACAAGAGAATGAGGGTGGGGCAATCCCTTGAAGTTTGTGAGGAAACTTTACAAAGACAAAATATTCAAAATAAGATAAGCGAGGAGCTATCCACAGAATATCTCATTTTTGAGACATTTCTAGTGTTTGGAAATTCGCAACCTTTTCTAAACAGCATGGAAATCCTGTCATTTAAACCTCGATTTGTCTTAGTCAACTGCAAACCTAACCACTATCGTCACTGGTTCGAAGATGAACAGGAGCTTTGGATGCTTAGTGCTACCATAGCTCAAAATAACTGGCATAGTCCATCTGTCGAGCAAGTTTATGAGCCGACACGACCGTTAGCTGAAGCTGAGGGCAAAGTTCTGCAGTTGCCGATAGACAGGAGTAATGCCTTCAAAGCAGTCTCAAGCGCAAACAAGCTTCACATAGTAATCTGCCCTCAGTCTAAGGGGTGAGCGGGCATTCAGAACTGGGGAAACGCCAGGAGAGTCGTCAACTTTGTGGTAATGGTGTACCGGCATCAAAATGTGAGGGAACTCCAGCAGATGGATCCAATGATGCGTTTTCCATTTCTATTACTCATACACACATTCGCGACCTCTCGGCATACTGTGCCGCGTAGGACATGGGCGGTCTCCGAAGCACGCGTCTGTGCTCAACCGGTTGTGCACTCGGTCCCACTCGTCACATCATGCGTGCCAACCGGTTGAGCACCTTGTCGCGAATGTCTTTAAGTAGCACAATTGGTTGGCAGCTTCATTCTGGATGTCCGGCGTTTCTATGTTGTTGGTCTCGTTGATGGGAGCTCCTGTTGTTAGGACACCCCTTTAGACAAAACTACTCTTAAACATAGAGCTGATATGGGAGTTACGTTGGGGTGTTTCTACCTATATCTTATTGGGAATAGAGAAATACAACTTACTAGAATGGCCACACAGGCCAAACAAGCGAGCGAAGCAAACATTCTGGCTCAATGCGATTGCCTGTTCAGAGCTGCTATTTTATACTGGTGAGATTCTCTGGATTCTATCGAAAATGAGCACTCTTCAATTTCTAGCATTGTGTGACGTTATTTGATGATATTTCACCTTCACAATCGTTCCGAAAAATGGCACCTTCATCCCTGACAGAGTGCACAGTTTTTCAGCGAAAGCGCGGGTGTAGCTCTTGTTAAATTTTTAATATCTGCACAAAAATCTATTGGCATCAAAAGTTTGATTTGTGTGCATGCCGAAAAAGGATTAATCCATTTTTTGTAATCATCCCACCACCCAACCCACACTTGTGATAGAAAAACGAAAGCAGCAATAGATGCATGTGCATGGTATCAAAGTGCACCATTCCTGCATTGAACTCCAAATAAAATTTCGGTTACAGCTTTGACCACCACTCTATCAAAAAAAGATTCAGCCTTGACAAGGAAAGAAGAGTAATTATTGGTTGATTTTGTGAACTAAATATTTTGACTGGTAGACAAGTGAGATCATGACAGCCCTCTGGAACTTTTTTTCTGGCGACCATATACATATATCTACGTATGTGCTGTGATGGACACAAAAATGAAAGAGCAAACTAAAAAACAGAAGTTTCACGTGTCAAGGCGGCACTCGAGCACTCGGCTATTTCGTACTATCTTTTCCACATGGTTTCCGCGCTAAGAAAATAGATAGTCGCCTGTCTTTGGTCTATTATCACCGTTTTATCCCCAAATTGTCGACGTGTTGGCTTCATTTTCGACCTGTGGCCTGGGGCTAGGCGGTTGTGTTTTCTTTCGTCTCTCAATCCAGTACTTCGTTTTCTCCTACCGTTTTTATTTCTTTTCCGTTTTTCTTAGTGGTTTTTCGTTACAACACACCTCCTATTGAAAGTTTTTATTTCTCCTCTACTGCCTTCTTTCCAATTTTCCCTGGCATTTGGAAACAGAAAGTTGCGACTCTGTTGGTTTCGCTGCCTGATGAGGTATTGATCTTATCTGGTTCACTATTTTTGATCACTTCCTATAAGTCATCATGTCTCAGAGAGCGAATCGTCGTGCTGCAAATAAAAATAAGGCCATGGTTACTGAAAACTCGGAATCTATCTCTAAACATGAACATGGTGAACTTTAACCTGCCAATCTCAGTGACATGTCTGTTAGGTATCTCACCGAGTAGATTTTCTATAGATATAAAGACCCTGTAATAGAAAAGTTGCTCTCCTCACTTATGGAGAAGGTTACAAAGCAATGTCACTATGGATGCGATGCTGAAAAACGTGCAAGGGGTTTGGTCATTTTTGGCCTTCCTGAGCCGTCAGAGGACTTATGAGCGGAAGCAAATGGGTCCAGAAGGTAAGGCGAATCAGATTTTAGATGTTCTGGATGTTGATTGTAGGCCATATGAGGTCTTCAGGACTGGGAGACTGAATGGCGATCGCCCAAGGTTGGTCAAACTGGTATTACCATCTAGATCTTATTGGACAACTGCTTTAACCAATGCACATCGACTCAGGAAATCGTCTTTTGCTAATGTGTTCGTCCGCGGGAGTATGACGGCCGATGAACGGAAGCGCGACTATGAACTTCGAAAAGAAGCCAAGGAGAGGAATAGAAACGCTAATGGAAGAGAATAAGTAGGTGGTACATAAGGGAGAGTTGAAACGCCTTCAACAACTGCCATATCGTCAGCAATCGGGAAACTCCAAAGTCATGGCTGGGGGTCTCGGAACTAAAATGTCTTCTTTTTAACTCTCGAAGTTTAGTGAACAAAACACATCATTTGT
>KN727360.1:3476-19012 GCA_000816745.1 Ancylostoma duodenale
GCGCACCAATCGAATCGCTGCGCGGGAACCCGCAGCGAGTTGAGTTTTTCAAGCTTCATTGATAGCCTTTCACTGATTGTGAAGGCGCTTCTTTCTTTTTCCATATCTGATATACTACAAAAGCTGAATAAAGCCTCCCAACAAAACAACTTCTGAATTTCAACAGTTCTATCAAGAAAAAGGTTGTGGAATCCAAAAGTAATATCTCTTTCTTCCGCCTACTTAATACACTACTCAAACAAAATACAGGAATAAAGACTCTTGTTGATAGTAATGGGCATATACTAACCACAGACAGGGACAAAGCTGAAGCATTTACTTCAGTGTTTGAACAGCACTTCACTCAAAACTCTTTTGTGCCAATCGAATCTCCAGGTCGTTGTCATTACCCGATAATGACTGTTTCATGCCAATGATGTCTTCACACTTCTTATGGGTTGGCCGGCATCAAAGTCGGTTACTCCCGATGGTATCCTCTCAGACTTCATCAAGCAGGTGGCACCAATAATTGCTGGTCCGTTGGCACACCATTTCAAATTAAGTTTCATGAGGGCTGAAGTACCTTCCAAGCGGAAAACGTCTTATATCACTCCCATTCCTAAGAAAGAACCACATTCGTCTACTGAAAATTATCGCGCAATAACTATTACCTCCATTTCTGCAAGGCTCTTTGAAAAGATACCTCCATTTCTGCAAGGCTCTTTGAAAAGATGCTAAAGAAACGTTTAGTGGATCACTTGGAAAGTAATTCTATTCTCTCACAAGATCAACATGGCTTCCAAAGGGGTAAGTCTACTGTTACGGCAGTGCTTCAGGCCCTCAATGACTGGACCAATTACAGTGAACTTGGTACAGGGCACTCACCCCGGAGTAAACATCGCGCTGGAGACGCACGCGCGACCTGATCCATTCCATAGATCAAATTCTTGAACGAAAGGCTACGTCCGAGCCGCTAAAAGCCACACGCACGTAGCCTTTCGATTGAAAATTCGATCTATTTGAATGGATCTGCTCAGGCGCGTGTCTCCAACGCGATCTTTACTCCCGGGTGAATGCCCTGTAATCCCCTAGACATTATATCTTGACTTCTGCAAGGTACTTGATATGGTTCCGCATAATGGATTGATCTACAAACTAAAACTCATAAGTGTGCATCCACGCATAGTAGCTTGAATCCAAGCCTTCTTAGAAGGTCGTACTCTAAGGGTACGCATCAGTGGCGTCCTTTCTGAGGCTAGTCGGGTTAGTAGGGGGATACCACAAGGAGGTGTCCTCTCCCCTGTGCTATTCAATATATACACCTTCGAGCTTCCAACCTTGACTTCTAACATAAGTGTACAATGCTGCGCATTCGCTGGTGATATTAAGATCTACAAAGATATCTCTGATGTTAGTGATTGTTGCCAAATTCAGAACGCTATTGACCTATTTGAAGATTGGTCTAAGGCATGGGGGCTCCCACTGTCATCTTAAAAGACCAAACTCCTAAGATTTGGTTCCAATAACCCTTGAATTCATTTATTCTTTTGATGGGACTTTCTAGGTCTCGTAATCTGTATATATTAAAGTGAAAGTTAGTAAGTATGTGTGTATGTATTGATGTATGTATGTATGTTATCAATAGAAATCGCGGAGGATAAACCGATCCGGACCAAATTTTGCATGCAGGTCTATCATGGGCCGACGGAGGTTAAAGGCTACTTTCCGCTGGGGATTATCGATTGATTTATCGATTATGCCGATTTTATTGATTTCTCGTCGTTTTTGCCCGGGGTAGGAACATGTCTTCTGGGGTTCCTCAATACGCTGAATACGAATATGAAAACCATTTCGCACGAAATATTGATTTGTCGATTTTACTGATTTTTCGTTTTCTAGCCAATGGGGCGATAAGAGCATGTCTACTGGGGTTTCTGAATACGCTGGACACGAATATGGCAACCGATTTGCACGAAACATCGATTTATTGATTTTATTGACTTTTTCGTTATCGCTTGGGGACAGGCAAGAACATATTTGCTATGGTTTTCCTGTACGCTGAACAGAATATGAACCATTTTGTAGGAAATAGTGAGTAGTTATCGATTTTATCGATTTTTCGCTTTTCTGCCCTATGGGGCAGTGAAGATATGTCTACTGGGGTTCCTCAATATACTGAATATGAATATGACAATCATTTTGCAGGAATATATCGATTCAGTGTCATCGAAATAACTTTCCTAACTTTTCAAAGGTCGCTGGACGGGGGTCACCTGAGGTTTCCTAATAAGCTGATCACAAAAATTATGGACATTTTAATGAATTTATCGGCAATAGCAATTGGTCTCAGGAGTGTGAGATAGCCGGGGCAGTAAAACGCCCGAGCGGAGCCGGGTACTGGAGCTAGTAAATAATATGCTTGACTTTGAACAACATTGTGACATGATCATTGTTAAGGCTTACGCAATTCTTCACGAATTGTTCAGATCCATCTATACCAAAAATCCTCGAGTTCTTATTCAGGCATATAAATCATATGTAAGACCAATATTAGAGTACGGCACTGTTGTGTTTAATCCACAAAAAATGGAACTTGTTAATGCAAAACTGCTTCACGAGAAAACTAATGGTCAGAGAAGTTGGATTTGTGTATCCGGAAATTCCAAGTTCTACGCAAACGAATGCCAAATTTTCATTGGAAACTCTCACTATGAGGAGAAAAAAGTTTGACCTCATCATGTTCCAAAAAGTAATTTCCCGGAGATGTGGTCTAGAACCAGACTCCTTCTGTGTCATGCGGAAATCCATCACCAGAGGAAATAACGACAAACCAGTCATTCCTAGAGGCAGAAATAATCTAAGATTTAATATCTTTTCCAACCGAGCAGGTTCGGAGAATGCTAAGTTAAGTAAGAGGCAAGAGATACCAGTTAGCGTTCGTTCATTCAGGAACATGATTGATCGCTACTTGTCTACTTGAGACAATTCGCAAAGTTCCATCACCGCTTTTATCCATTCCAATTTTCCCAATTGTATCACGAATATTCTAATACTGATGTTCCGCGCACATGTTTGATTCTACATCCGTCCGCATGAGTATGCTCATGTAATAATAAGTAAAGTGAAATATCGACAAACATCTCGCGCAGATCTACTAAGTCCGCTTTCTCCTCGAAACGAGTGGCTGATATCCCGATTTTGGTTGCCGTTTTTTATTTCAATTTGAAATTTTAGCAGTTTTGAGTGAACTAACTCTGCCTAGGTCATGGTCCAGCGGCAGATATTACGAAGTCATTGTTCCGTTTCACATTTCATATTTCTCGTTTGTATCATTATTAACTAAGGAGTTCTCAACGACTTGTTGTTGGCATGCGATGGTCAGATATGTCGTCAGGTATGTAAGTTGGTAGGACTCTTAATTTATCGAGCGTCCTCATTTTCCCCTATTCTAGTGACTAATGCTGAATTTTCGCTGGTTTCTGTTAGGTTGCTGCAAAAGGAATGGCGCTTATTCGTGCTGCCTCTATTTTTCCCACAGCTTTATTGGACGATATCTTTGCTAAACCATAAAGTTCCTTTTGTTTGCAGGGATCATCAATTATCGTATGAGCAGGTCCCTGACGCCGTATGTCTATATCTTCTGGAGCTGCAATTCGAAAAGCAACAAGAACCTCGTTATCATGTCGTCGCGCTCGGCGAATTTTCTCTTGCGAAATAAGAGCTTCTGGGGATGGGAAAAGCTGTAGAAATTTTGGACGTTTCTTGGCAGAATTATCAAAATTTAATCCAGTTCGCAGAATCAATTTTTGGCCAAAATTTGGCGTGCAGAAAGCGTTTTTCCAGCAGACCGCCCGCGACTTTTTGGGGCCACTAACAGCAATAGGTATTCCTGAAGGTGCTCTTTCCAAAAAACAGCTTGGAGAGAACCATCCAGCAACATTCCTAGAAATAACGAAGGAAATGCTTCGAAAAGTACTCATCTGCTTTTCCCTAGAAGCGAAACACCGCAGCTCAGACGTGAAAGAGTAGATTGTGATATTTTTGTCAAATATTATACAAGGAAGGAATCTTGGACTGCATCGCTAGTAGTGTTAGAGAAAAATCAGAGAATTTGAAAAATTGATCACGAGGTTTCTGGACATTTTCGGTTATCTCACCGCTGTTAACTGCGAAAGCAAACTCCTATACACGCAGAGTAAAAAGCTTATCTTGCTCTACAAGCATGTTAGCATATCTTGATGTCATACTTTATCCAAACGAAATCATGTTTTTTGAAAAAAGTGGCGCCATTCTTTTGCATCAACCTCATAATACTCGGAATGACTCTGCCTGTTCCGAAATCGACTTCGGATGAGTGCTTCTCCATTTTTTTTCTCATTTGTAGCCATTACATAAACCCTTTCCCCTACCTCAGGGTGGCGTTCCGGGTTGACCTTATTTCTATTGTCATACTGCCTTTTTATTCCTTTCTAACCACGGTCGCTGTACTGTCTCTCTTTCGTGCACTTCCGCCACAGCTTGAAGAATTTCTGTCTTGTAAACGATAGTAGGTCTATCGATCAGGTACCATGACTCTTCTCCATTCCGAGTAACTTCTGCAAGGAAATACGAGTCCCTGCCATGAAATATAAAGTACGGGCTTTTACCAGTCGCAGTATCAGTATGTGGCGTCATGCTATATGCCTTCATGCAAAATGGCAATTTTCTGTCCCATTCCGTGGAGATCACGGTTGATTCGCGCAGCATTGCAAGAATTGTTCCATTCAGCCTCTGTGTGACTCCGTTCTTCCTGCGATTGTAACCCTTGGATAACAAATGCTTCATTTTGGTAATCTCAATAATTTCCTCCATAGCTTTGTTTACAAATTCCTCGCCTATTTTGGATAAAACGGCTTTGGGCCAGTGGCACCCCTCTGCGATCCACCTTACGAACTATACATTTGCCAGCGTACTAGCAGACTTATCCGGCACGGGGTAGCTGTCGTGAATTTCGAGAACACATCGATTACAGTGACAGCGTACCGGTTACCTCTTGATGTCATCCCGACCTCTGAAATGTCCACACCGATTACTTCATACAGTCTTCCAGATACTGTTGGCTTGGGAGGAGGAACAATGATTTGCTTGTGGTTGTAGACAAGACAATTTTTGGCACTCCTCAGTCATTTTATGGACATCTTACGTCGATTCAAGTTCAAAAAAAATGTTGCAAGTGTCACAGAAATTCTCAAGACATTCAATGCTACCTGGAGGTTCTCGGAGTTTTTTTCTGGTAAAATTGTTGATAATTATTCCATATCTATTTTTGAATCGGTATTTGATTATTCCATATTTAATTATTTTCCTTTTTATTCTAACTATTCCATACTCATGTATATCCATATTTAATTTTTTAAATTTATTTAGTTATTTAATTAATAGGGTTCTCTAGAAAAGCGCTGAGGGAGTTCGAGAGTAAATTTAAGGCATCGTTCGCCTTCATTCTCACAGAAAACTGATCGAGCCCAAGTACATTTGAAAAGCAAAAATTATCGTTACCATGTCTGTAAGGACATATTAACCTGTGTGGATTTGTTGTGATAGTTCAACATCCGTAATAGTTCAATGCTTCATTTTTGACTGTAAGAGACTCCATAAAAAAAGAACAACCGTCACTGAACGATGCACAACGCTTCTTCTTTGCTGCATTTACAGTTTTCACACTTACAGTCGTCATCTGTTGCGCACGAATTTCCTATTTCATAGACTATGTTGCCAAGCCAATTTCCCCTGAAGACATCCAATGTTAAATTTACGTGAGTTCCGAAAACTTAAAAGAAATCACGCACTTTGGTCCATACTGACATACCACATAAGTCATAGAAGAGCACCATTCCACGTGACATCCCAACTTGTAGGTGTCTTGCCAGACCATCTCAAAACAATCGCCGTCAAACTCATTTAATGAAAAAGTGGTAAATGAGTTCCCTTGCCTGAGTGTAATGTCCGATTTGAGTGTTAGGTCTGCCCCAAAGCTGTTTTGTGAGAACATTCTGCTGTCCAACTCCGTACTGAGCGAGCTCATCAATCCAAGCTTTAATTCCCTAAACGCCTCTGTTTGCTGCAGCGCGTAGTTCTTAACATAGTTTCCTTTGAAAGAATCGAACCTGTTCAGCCGCTTGAATTTTGTCCAAGCGAAGGTCGCTCGTGTAATATAGATTCTCACCAAGGTTTTCTCGCGTATGTGCTGGCGAATGTGCGAAAACGCATCTTTTCGCATGTCTCATAGCACTTTCTTCGATGGAACAGTCGTAGATCTAAATGAAACCTCAAAGAATGAGGCGTATTTTTACGGCAGGCCTTTTATTGCTCTATACGAATATTTCTGCGCAGCATGCATGAATTGCTGATTTTTTTAACTAGCTAACATAGATTTTTGTATTTTCCTACAACGAATATGTAAAGAAGAGAGCTGGACTGCATGATTGAAAGTGCCGAAATTCATCAGTGAGGCTTTCCTAACAAGTTCTTCGCAAATTCATTTCGAAACGGCTTCATACCCAATCTCGTTGCTGCGTTATTTTTGTAGTTGAATCAGCATCCCTCATTTAAATCCAGAAAATATTGATAAGTCTGACATTTGTTCGTGGTATATTATGTTTGCTGTATTTTGTGGAAAAATATATACCATTTTCTTCATTCTAGCGGCTCTTGGCGCGTTTCCTCCATACGCATCCTTTGCTTGACCTTTTGCTACCATGGATCTGCAATTCGGCTACTTTGTTCGCGTCAAGAAAATGATTAGTCATAGACACGGTAGTTGTGTGGCTGCTACCTGTAGTTGTTATGTATGTCGAGGAACTTCTGGCGTTGTTCATTTGTCATTCCATTGTTTGAGCAACTCTCTGCAACAGGAATTAGGCAGAAATCAAAATAACTAGGAATCAGTTATGCACAGAAACGGTAATATTACGTTCGCTCAGTGGGAATGTAATTCTGATCAAACTCGGATAATTCCTGCTTCCAGTGAAGAATTTGGGGGAAAAACTTTCGGGACTGCTTTCCTAGAGTTCATTGTGCTGCAATACTGTTAGCACTGAGTACCCTCACTCGATCATTCTATCTAAACCAGCCACATTTTCTACTAATAATCGAAACTTACGCGATCCCTGCGTTGATGGTTTATTGGGGCCGGAGTCGGTCTTGCAGGCTTTGCAAGACAGCTGACAGTTAGGCAACATATATTTCGGATTTCTGTTGCATTCCCCTTTGCTTGCCCAAAGCGCGCAGGATTCGTGCTTGTTGCAGCAGTTGCTTTCCTTTCCGGTGCCGCACTCTAAAATTTGCCGAGTTTATCCCTATAAGTCTCGTTTTACATAGCTAGGTTTCCTTAGTAAAACTGTGAAAGAAAATCCAGCTACTCACAAGAAAGCCACAATTTCAAGTGAATTCTATCGCAATTCCGTAACTATCAGTAGGAACTTACCCCACCTTCAGTCTTGTGCTGAAAATTTTCCAGAATTGGTCATTAGGCAGTAATAGTTCAAGTAATTCCTTGCCACCGTACAAGCATGAATAAGAAGAATGATGCATGAGAACGATGGCACTACCCTTTGTCATGGAAACATTCAGGCATTTTAGGCTCGAATATGTATATCCTACTCTGTGTTGAATAAATTTGTATTTAGAAATTGGAATGCCAACTGTCACAACTACTATATTCAGCAGCGTCCTAGGTATAAAGTTCCCGATCTTTTTCTATGTACATGTCCGAGATTGGATGGTTTCAGTGGTCATAAGACTCCCAGACGCTAGTGAAACTTTTGCGTTTGCGGTTCTCGCGGACTATCATGAGGGATGTTTGGTGTGCACGCTGCGTTGGCTGGTCCTCACGCGAAGTATTCAGAGAATGATTGCGTACGTCAAACGCATGCACTCGGGGTAGATTGTCCTAGTTTAGAGATTGTAGTAGTTTAGAGATTGTAGTAGTTGCAAAATAGACCAAAATAGACCAAATGTTGTTGTTTTTTTTTTGCATACTAATCTTCGCAACACGAAGAAAAACCTACAGGACATATTTGACGCCATAAGAAGCAGAAACTTCCAGATGTGTTAGACAATCTGAGGATGAGGAATATGAATGAATTCGGCTAATATCATACTTAATATACTACAATATACTCAATATGCATTTTATATGCGTGTGTGTACAAAAGAACCAGTCGATGCCGAAAAATCTAACTATTGGGTTGGACAATAAGTTCGGGCGGTTTCTTCTACTCCATTTTCTACGAGGATTTGAACTCTAGCGGATCATAGGTCATCTTCTAGATCTTGTTTTGCTCTTTACGAATATTTTAACTAATGTCCCAAATTTCTGTTACTTCTCATTTTCTGTCGCATTAAATGTGACTCTCCAATTCGACAAGAGCGTACATCTCCGACATCTCCAACTGTTCTACTACAATAGTGGAGTAAATGCAGCTCAAGCTGCTGGAGATGTTAACAGCGTCTGAGTGGAAGCCACTAATGTTGAAGAGACAGCGCAGAAGTGGATGTCTGCTTTGGAAAGGTCGATTTTGGGCTGAAGGATGTACCTTGTTCTGTACGCACAGTTCGTAGAGTTATGGGACGATTTTTCGGTGAATGTGAATGTGAATGCTCTGGATGTGAAGAAGAAGTATTGTGGATATTACCTTTCAGAAAAACCTAAGCATAACTTTGTGAAAATACTCTGAATGGCTCAGAAAAACCGCACGAACTTATTGTCCAACCTATATATATCATCATATATCATCCTCGTGTGGTGCCTTTTCGTGAGCGGTCGGACAATTTATAGCTAAAGAACATGCCAGGAATCATAAATACACAAAAAAACTCTCTCCGGTCCAGGAGAACGCCATCTAACTTCTTATCCCCTTGTGCTAACGAATATCTGAGGAGACTGGGAAATGGTCAATCAGTGATCGTTTTTAGCAGCTGCCCAATCTCAGCATTCCCAAAGTCTAGCGCATTACCACGAAAGTCCTGCTCACGATTGATGAAGCAAGCGGGACAGCTCTCGGAGCGGAGATCAGAAGCAAAAATTTGCTCACCGTGGGTTTGCCTGAAGCAGCTGAGAATGCCAGAGCAACTGAGTGGCACACGGACACAGAAAAGAACTTGATCACCACTCCGTGAAAATACACTGAATGCTCAGGAAAACCGCATGAGCTTATTGTCCAACCTAATATATCACAATATTCAGGGCGTCGAATCATGTACAAGAAGTATCTAATTTTTCATTTTTTTACCTTGATTGACAGGAGGTGTTTTTGGGTAGAAGAGGCAACGGATTCCCGTATTGATAACAAAGCAGAGGACGAGATTCACAAATGGGTGAGAAGTGTGCCAGCGTTCACATATACTGCGAAAGATTTCATCTGACTGATCCACTGGTGGGCACTATAACGCCCGGTAGTGCGAAGATGAGAAAAAAAAACGGAACTGTTACTGACAAGGAATGAAAGGTGCTCAGTGAGTAAAAATCACCCGATAGCAAAGCAAACGACCAAGATAGACCTAAAAATTCGGCGTAACTCGGACGATCAGGTGCTGCTTAACATTATTTCCCAACTTCTGATCTGAGTGTATTTAGTTCTCCGCACGCATCAGACGTCAAAGTATCAGAGAAGCTGTTGTTGGATTGCAGTTCTCATGTTCAAAAATTCCAAGTTAGATCGGGTTCTTCATAGGTCCAGGAAAGAGAAATAGGACAAGATCTTCAAAAATTTACATGGACCGCATTACGAGACGAAACTGCTGTAACTATCCGTCTAGAAGCTATACATTTTTGTCGGAAGAGACCAGTACAAGTTCCAAGAAAGAGGGACGGAAAAATCTCCTGCGGTTTACCAGGTTTTGGAATGTTCTGCGTGCCCAGTTTCCTCACCGTCAGTTAACTCACACTTGAGCAAAAACATTCTATCTTTCTGCCTATTTTTTGCATTTCCGGCTAAACTATTCAAAACTCGATTCAGCAGAATAGAGTTCTTGCGAATCACCGGAACTCACGCGATGTCTGTGTCGATGGCTTATTGGGGTCGGAGTCGGTCTTGCAGTTGCGGCACGATAGCTGACAGTTAGGCAACATCCATTTGGGATTCTTCTTGCACTCGCCTCTGCCTGCCCAATCCGCACAGGAAGGGTGCTTGTCGCAGCAGTTGCTTTCGGTGCCTTTACCACAGTTCGATGACTGTTGTGAGGTGACCACTGAAACAGATGTTGCTCTTGCACTGAAGTTTGCTCGTTTTGCTCGACTCCACATTGGTAGACTCCACATTGGTTGGCAGAAGTGCAACAAATCCTCTCAAAACAGTATCAGCTTTTGCTTCTCAATGTGGGTACCATGATATCGTGGCTACAAACGGAATTCTGGTTTTCATGCTACTATAGCTCTTAGATGAAAAGTTGGTTTTTTCATGATCTACATCACGAAGGTACGATTAGTATCGTGCTAAAATTGCGAACAACATCAGGCTTTACGTTCTTCACGGAAGCATTGAAATCAGCCTCTCGCTCTGCAGCTAAAATTGAACCAACAACAAACGTACGCTCGAGTTGTACGCGTTCCGCTAGAGAAATGAGTATACGACCCACGGTGGCCCACGCCGCATTGGATCGGAGTCTTCGTTCTTCAGAGGTAGTGCCAGTTAAGAGCGGGACAGTACAGCGAGGACCTTTCCACTTTTTTACACATAGCACTCGAACTCTCCTTCTTGAGGGTTTTGTTTTCTCAAAGATTAGCTTTCATGAGAACAAGAAATTCCACTTTGTGCATATGTCGGCTCTTTCTAAACCCCGTTATTTAAAGTTTGCAACATGAACGCTGATAAATCTGCGCTAGGAACACTGCCCAAACGGAGTAATGCGTCGATTAGGAACCCTCGCAGCATCTCCTCCAAGTTCCTGCCTTTCTCCCCTCAACTGCAGCCACCATTCAACAGTTGCTGCTAAGGGGACAAAAGCTTGAGCGGCAGTTAAAGGAAGGATGGCAGCAAATGGGAGGAGATGCTGCTAAGGTTTCTACTCGACGTATTACCCTATTCGGGCTGCGTTTTCAGCGCACATTCACCAGATAATATAATATTGTGCCGCTCTTCCTTGCAGATGAGAAATTCCTTGAACATTTTCTCCAGCTGAGATCAACATCACCCATAGATAACACGTTGTTTAACAGGTATAAGAGTGATGTGTGCAATAATAGGTCTTCCAAAACACTATGGATAGGGATTGAATGTGAACTATTGAGTATGCACACGAAGCCCTCCTAAGACATCATTCTTCGACAACTTAGTGACATCTGATCCCCAATACCTTCTGGTTTTAATGAATTAACGTTCGAAATAAACCTAATTATGTAGAATCAACATTCCAATAAGCTTAACAAATAAGAAAGTGGCGCGCCTTCACTAATATCAAAACCATGTTTCCTTATTGCATTATCAACTTAATTTCGCTTCAATTTCTTTCACTAGCATTTCCGCAGCAAACTTTTTTTGGGGACGAGCTGTTTCCCAGAATTATGTTGGAGATGGAGTATGTTCAACAGCGATGTAAGAATTTGATATCAATCACAACTCATGAGCTATAAGAGCTTGATATTGCTTCGATGTGGGACAACTTTCTGCTGATTAGCAGTCCAAAATAGTAGTGGATCTTTGTATATCTAACTTGGTAGTCCAAATTTTGAGTGCGCACTCTCCAGTATTTTTTACCTCTCTGTGCTGTTTTCTGAGACAACTGCAAAAGAAATGAAGTAACAGAAGGTGGTGTAAGTGGTCATACACCTGCTCTTGAATAGTCTCAAAAGCCTAGAAACGGAAATCTGTCATGGATAGCATTTCATCCTTTACCTTATCCCCAACCTAGGCCTTTCTGCACCTACATAGTGCGAGACTGAATGAACAAGTGTCAGATTGTCTCTCTGTCTCTGATCTGAAATGTCACTCACCTGAGCTGCCCAGAGCCAAGATTACCTTAAATATTATGTTTAAATTTCCTGAAACTTTCAGATAACAAGGATTATGGAGGAAGAACTCACAAAAAACGCAATGATATTTGTAACCGCAGATCGAACAGCCAGTGTGTAGGGACAGCCATGGATTCATTATTTATACCATTCACAGCTAATCTTTTAGCCAACAAATCTACGATTTGAACAAGCCACTGCTGATCTGCGAATAGAGGGAACATTTGCACACACTGCCTCATTTGAAAACGGACGTTAGATTTAGATGGCTTAGTGGATATCTAGACCCAAACATCACATTGGCTTGATTTATGAGCAATGAAACGAGGAAATATCCATAGCTGATCATACATAGAAAGCCTCTGCAGGGTCGATGAAAACATACCTTCACATTGTTTGACAAATTTACAGGTTTTCTACGGTTCTGATAAACAGTAGCATCTGCACAATGTAAATTTAGTAGATATACTAATAGTGTGTCGTCTAAACAGTATACTTGTTGTCGTTAATTTCACGTTAGAGCTCAAAAATGCAACTACAGTCTCCTTCCGCCACTTCCGAAATCTAAATTCTGCGCCAAGAAGTAGCTATGCTGGTGACTTGTTTTCTTTTCGACCAAAAAACCTCAGGACTCAAATCAACCCCAGGGCTTCATCTCATAATCGTGCGTTTCTACTGACTCAACTGAATACATAAATTCCCTCTCTATGTTCATTTTGTTCCCACTGGTCCAACTATGAGGGAGCAATGAGTGGCAACTTAATGTTTTCAAAAAATTCTTTCTTACTGAAAACAAGCAGACTCACCAGGCTCACTAGTGAGTCAACTTTCATCTGAATCATGAACGTGAATTACATTCTCCAAGCTAAAACCTCTGCCTAAAAATAGCAGTGCGTGACAGTTCCGTGCTAAATATTCGGTTGAACGAAAAGTTCTCGCAATTTTCAAAAGTGTGCCTCTTTACTCCCATAGTGCATTGCAGCAACTTTTCTTCTGCATTTACAAGGAGATAACATATGTGCAATTTGTCATTATTATTAACTGGAAACTCCTGCATAACTGCTTCTGGGAAGGTGGAACTTACGAAACAGTAGGTTCGTGGCCTTTTAGTACAAATATCACCCTCGTGGGGGCCTTCTCGTGAGAGGTCGGACAACTGATAGATAACGAACATGCCAGGAATCATATATACACAAAAAAATTCTCCGGTCCAGGAGAAGGCCATCTAACGTCTCATCGCCTTTTGCTAACGAATATCTGAGGAGACTGGGAAATGGTCCATCAGTGATCGTTTTCAGCAGCTGCCCAATCTCACAATTCCCAAAGTCTAGCGCATTACCACGAAAGTCCTGCGCAGGATTGATGAAGCCAGCGGGACAGCTCTCGTAGTGGAGATCAGAAGCAGAAATTTGCTCACCGCGGGTTTACCTGAGACAGCCGAGAACGTCAGAGCAACTCAGTGGCAGGCCGCACGGAAAAGATCTCGATAACCTCGACTCCCGTTGATCGTTGGGTATACCGAGCGGGTGCCAGCAATCTTCCATTTGTCGGTCGCTCTCGCCAGCCAGAGTTGTCCAATTCCGTCCGTCCGAGGGACACACAGAGCATCGTATTTTTCTTTGAAGGACTTCGTGAAAAAGTCTGACCAGCCGGTCGGTGGTCTTCCTGTTGTGCGCTTGACGTCCCGTGGAGCCCAGTCGCTGGCGGCTCTTGTCCAACATTTGTCGCTAAGACGCATCGCGTGTCCGCCTCACTTGATCTTACTTAAAGGCAGTGTGTCACCTCGTTTTCGTGTTTGAGCTCTTGGCATATTCTGAATCTCCTCGACACGCTGAATCTAGCGGTATGCATAAAATGTTACAAGACGGCTTCTCAACCTGTTTTTTAATCATTTTTTGGAACGGGGTTCGGAACAGTTTGTCGAGCAGAGTGGACACGTGAAGCCGTTGATCTCATCGATCAGACACGTAAAGACGTGTTGCCAGCGCTGCTGTCGTGGCAGGCAGCCAGCACAGTCACGGACCGCTCCGTCCAAGTGGTCCGTGAACTGCACATTCGAAACCCTCCGAAACCGGATTTTAGTCACTTTTATATGTTATGACGTACATCATTGGAATCAGCGTGACGAGAAGGTCTAGAGTATGCTGGTATTCACACCCCATTGAACGAGGTGACACACTGCCTTTAACTCGAGGTAAGAGACAGTTCTCTAATCTTCGTGAGGCGGGTTACTCCTAGAACCACCATCTCGATGGAGCTTTCGACAACGCTGACCGCCTTCTCATCCTGCTTACGTAAGGTCCAGGTTTCTGAGGCGTACGTTAAAGGCAGTGTCCAAGCTCAGGACCAGTTTGGGGTATCGGGTGTCAGAAGATGCACGGGGCGACGCTGGTTACAATGGTGTAGATACCATCAAAAGGGTAGAAAACCCCCTTTTTGAACCATCTATTTTTGGAGGAAACGGGCACCCGGTGCATCGACATCTCATACACGAAGTTGCGCCACGATCGATCGATAGCCCGGTGAAACTCCACGCCAGCATCCGGCCCTTAGATTCGACCACACATCTGCAACTTCACCCCGGCATGGAGTTGCAGTGGGGGAACCGATTGATCTCAGCGCAACTTCGTGTACGAAATGTTGGTGCGCAGGGGTGCTCGTTTCCTAAAAAATAGAGGGTTTCAAAAGGGGGTTTCCTGCACTTTTGAGCTGAGGTTCCTACACCATTGTAATCGGCGTCGCCACATGCATCTTCTGATACCCAATACCCCAAATTCGCCCAGAGCTTGGACACTTTCTTTAAAGAAGGGAGAATAGTTCGTTGTGTTGAAGAAGTGGGCACGGAGCCTGGTGTTCTTCATCTTATTGGCTATGCTACACGATGCTCTTATAAGCTCCCCGAATGTGAACACCATCGCTACTTGACTGCTACTGCGTTTCTCAATACCCTTCCATCCTTCAATGCTCTAACTTCTTCCAAATTTAAGGCCGCTTCGTGGTGAGCTTCGCCAACCAGAACACATACTTTCCGAGGTGTGTTTGGGATATCTGTCTTCTCATATAGTTCGTCCATCGCTGCGTTTTTGGCTTTGGCTACTTCATCTTTTGCTTTATTCTTCCTTAGCTTGTGCTCAGCCGATGCTTTGGGCGATATGGTTTTCTGCTGAGCTTTGTACGCATTCTTTTTTTCTGCCTTAACCACTCTCAGCGCATCTATGTTTAAAAACCAGTGTATTACAACACCACACTTTGCACCTACAATTTCCGTCTTTTGTTCCTCGAAATTTGTCCCTGGCGCACTTTAGGATGGTACTCGTTGCGTCGACCCAGCTGGAGTCTATGTGACCGGAAGGATCAGGCTGGTCACGGGGGATATGCTCTCGCACAATTCCTGTCAGTTTCCACTACCGAATCCGCGATCACACACTATTTTTAGCTTGCTTAGGCAAGGGCGCGCATAGCACTCAGACACTCGGACCGTGCGAGCGCTCCGAATTCAGGGACGACCGTGCGAGCGCTGCACCTAAATTTGTGGGCGTGGCCTCTCACCGTGCGAGCGCTGCACCTT
>KN727360.1:19433-31195 GCA_000816745.1 Ancylostoma duodenale
TCCGATTTTTCAGTCGAACATAACGCCCTTATTTCAACTTTTTGAACGATTTCTCAGCCATTTTCGGATGCACTGTTCGGGCTCAGCCAGAAAAGGGGCGTGGCTAATGATGACCTATAGGTGCCGCGATGCTTCCGTTGAAAGCTTTACCTAGAAGATGTACGTACTGCGCGCTTCGACTATTATTACTAACTAACAGCGGCGAATTACCGCTACGCCGCACTCAAAATAAAACTGTCATCTGAAGGGTCCATTTAAAAGAGAAAGGTTCAAAAATTTTTAATGAATCGAAGGGAAGTAATACGCCTTCGGATCAGTACCGAATAGGCTGTCAGAGATATAGTACGATCCCCTTAAGAATTGCTCAGCGGGTTTATTTGACGTGCTGAATACGTAGATTAGGTCTTTAAGTGGATAAAAGTGACGTCATTCGACAAGATGGGACACCGATTCCGCAATCAGCAGAGCAAGTAGCATTTCATGGGAAAATTTTTAAGGATTTTAAAAATTCCAGCTCATGAGTTACATCCCTCTGCGTAATCCTTCCTGGCAGTCACTTAGCAGCGGCGCGCTGCGTGCGTGCCGAAAAGGGTCGTGGCTGACGGGACACCGTTTGTGGCCTTTTGTGGCGAATTCACACCAATTTCCGGAGAACTTTGCTATGGGAGTATGACCCGGTCATTTTCGGGATGACTTCTCAGTGACGAATTTGACCCACATTTGCGTATGTGCATGTACGCTTGCTTCGCTCGATTTGAAATGCGTCTTTCTAAATCCATCTTTGAGTGCGGGACCGCATCCCGGACTCGACTAGCAGCGGCTAAATCGAACCTGTGTTATTTTGCGAATCGCTCATCTGTTTTACATTGCCCTAGGGCTGTGTCATTCAAGGGAAAGGGTTTTATGAGGAATTGGAAGAAACCATAAAAAAAGAAGAGAACGGAATAAGAGGCATTACATTCGTTAATGCATGTCGCTCTGGCAGGGGATGCTGGAGCGCTCGTGGGGTTTACAGTGTTTCACGAGTCGCTAATAATTCTCGTTACGTACATGACCGATCCAAAGCAGTGACTAGAGAAAAATGGAAAACCGTGCGAGCGCTCTTCAATGACCATACCACAAGCGCTAACGGGGAGCGCTCGGACGGTCATTGTAGAGCGCTCGGACGGTCATTGCTGAGCGCTCGGACGGTTCCATATCTGAGACCGTACCACCCGCGCTGGCGAGGAGCGCTCGGACGGTCATTGCAGAGCGCTCGCACGGTCCGAGTGTCTGAGCAGTTATGACTGGTCGATGTTGTCAAGCGATTTCTTCTCCAGAAACTAGCTTCACATTTTCACCAGTGCAGACCTTTCCTAACCAGAACACCGATCCCGCTACTGTACGTGGTCTTCTGAGACTTTCTGTTGAGGAAGAAATTCTCTCCCGCTTCCGATTACGACTTCCAACCTTTTCCTCTATGTTTTCTAATCCTTTTCTTCCTAACCAACATGCCCATTACCATTAAGGTCTCCTCCAGTTGTCAGGTAATCACTATCCTGGACACTTCTAATTACGTTATCGAGCTTGTCATAGAAGGTAGCCTTCTCCACCTTGATTCACTCATACTGGGGAGCATACAAGGACACGAATGTCCCAAGAATCCTCTTCGGCAGCGATTTGAAAGGAGACAATCCCGTCACTCATCCTAGTCACGGACGAGACGTGGTCTTTTGATGGTGCAGCCATTGCTATCGTCACTCCACTATTCTTCATTTTCCATCTGTGGTAGAACAGTTTGATGCCTTCTCAAATCTTTTCGCTATGCAGCCATCTGGTCTCCAGCAGACGTTGAATGCGAATTCTTCTTCGTTTCATAAAGTCTGCAACCTCTCTTCTCTTACCTATCAGAGTTACATAATTAAAGGCGCTTCTTGACCACAAGAGGTGGGCAAGCTTCCTGAGGTCACCTCCAGGTGATGTCCTACCCCTCACTCTTTTACGCAAAGAATCTTTGATGTTTATGTGACAATGTTATCCACCAACCCGCTTGTCAGTCTGGGCCTACCACTGGAATTACGCAGAAGTGCTGTTTTGATAACAGTGCTAACCTCATCGCACGGGCCGAGAAAGTTTATGGAGGCGGTCTTCACCACCCCCCCCCCTCTCCCAGTTATCCACCCCCGGCAAGGTTTTAATAGGTCATCGTGAGGTGCCACCCGAAGCCCACCTGGGAAACGTAGGCCAAGCTAGGGTCGCTCTCAGTCCACGTACTTTACTCCATACCACCATCCGCCACACGGTGAACGTACTCATAAGCTAGAGTGACTAAGAAACTCCAGAGATATGCTGAAAAATCAGATACAATTCCGAACTCTTACAAATACATATCTAAGAATAACAATAAAAGTTATCATTTAATAGTGAGGCTATTCCAATTTTCAATTTTCAAGTGCTTCCTTGCGCCCGCCACTGACAATGACAAGTGCATATTCGTGGTAGATTTTCTCAACCGCTCCCTGCCAGAACCGCTATCGCTCAAATAAGAATCAGGTGCGTGCAAAAGTTCTAGGGCAGTTGCATCAGATTCTTTATAGAATGCCATAACTCGGCTATAAAACAGTTTTATTCAAATCAAAAAGCGCCTGCATCTTTTTATGTTACTATTACTGCACAGAAAAGATTTTTCTCGGAGCCTAAAACTTCACAGGTATATACTCAAGAGAGCGGCACACGTTGTTCCCGAGTAGGGTCTGTTCATGATAAGTTTTACAGCAGATTTAAAGTCGTAGAAGCCTGAGAAGGTGCGGACCTGTTGAATACAGGTCTGGGGAGTGTATAGGGCAAGTTAGAAATTGAAAGCTCAAATGGTCAATTTTCTTTTACGGACATCTAAAACCCAATCTCATTCCTGGCCAATCGCAGCAGGCGCGTAGAGTGGACCTTCTTAGCATTCTCTGTGGGCAGTTATTTTGGAAATCAATATAATTACTCAGTCAGAGGGTTTCATGCCTTGGAGGGGTCGCAGACGAGTTCTATGGACATTCTGAAACTCTAAGGGAGGTTTAACCCTATTCACACACACTTGCTGAAGGACTACTAGACCTAATCAATGCAGAAAGACCGCGGCAGAGCGTCGTCGGATGACCTCAACAAGAACTGCTTCTGCTGCAGGCCTTCTGATCCGATCGGATCTGACAGCCCTTTGAAAGGTTCCCTGAATAGAGCTGTGTGATGAAATCTTTTGTAATCGTCTCCTAGTCATGTCGTCTGCTGATTGCATGTGGCTAGCCACGCTCCGCAGCAGTTTGGGTATTAGTCCCGCAACCGTCAATTTTTTTAGATAGTTGACATTGCAACATACTGGTATGCGTTATCATACCGTAGCAGCGGACCATGTAAGCTCGCCTTTGTTGGTCTTATATTCTAAAGTTTTCTCTTCATTAGTTTTAACAAGAGAATGTAGTACTCGACGGCTATTGTGCATCGGTTTGGAAAAAATTGTTGCAGAAAGAATTTTTTGAGCGTGTAGAAGTAATTTGCTTATTTTCTTATCGGACTTAATGTTCACAGAATGTTACATTAATGCCCTAAAGGTGATAGTTGGATGCGGCAGATCTGGAGAACATACATACAGTGGGCGTCAATGACACGGGAAGTACGCGGCGCGACTACGCCTTTCGCGTGAAATCGGTGCTCTACTGGCAAATCACGACTCTCTTAATATTTCTCATCATACTAGTTGCTTGATGTTAGAAATGGCTTATCAAACCGGTTGAAATGTAGGCTTGGCACTCGAAACATTAGATGTGAAAATTACTTGAACTGCCGTCAAGGCCCATGTAACTGGCGTAACTAAAGAACATTTCGCACGCAGATATTGATTCACTGATTTTGCCGATGCGGGTTTGCTGTGCTCACGCTTTTGTTCATGTCCTAGACTTCTTTCCAGATTCGTGATCAGCGTGTAGATAACCCCTGCAACCTTGCGGGCACCAATCTCGGAGCAATACTCGCGAAAATTCATTAAGATCAATAAGCCAATAACCATCCTGCAAAATGGCAGTCAGATTCGTGATCTGCGCGGTGGATAACCCCTGTGGACATGTTACCACCGCGCCTTGAGCAAAACTTGCGAAAAGTCAATGAAACCAATAAATCAATAATAACCACGCCGTGCAAAGTGGTGGCCGTCAGATTTGTGATCAGCGTTTAGAAAAACCCAGTAGGCCCATTTCGACCCAGGTGAAAGCTAAACTTAGTAAAATCGACAAAATCGATCGATAGATCGATATCCGGATTATCGGACACTTACCACCCGCGGCGCGTCAGGCCCCGGTACAACAGTTGAATAAAAGTGCTGTTCCCAGTCTTTCCTCAATAAGGATAACTTAGCTGTGATCTAAAATGATCATTAAGACGCTGCAGCGACCTATGGCATCTTTTGAACCACGTACGGCTGTTTTGGAATAGGTCCAAAAAGGCGAAACGGCCTGACGTTGCACGTGCGGGTGGTAAGTGTCCGTAGACCCCTGCTTCCGAGCCTCCTCCTCCACCATATTGCTTACAGATGCATTCCTCTCGTTTAAATTTGGCGCCCACGCGCCGTCCAGATTTTTGAAAAAGGTGTCGTAAGCGTTTCTATGTCTTATATATAGATTTGACGTTAACTTCCAAGAAAACTAACTAGCCATCGAGAAAACCTTATGGCTTGTTGTTGCGGAGAGTATTCTAGCGCGAGCAGCGCGGCCACGCCGCGTGCTTCTTGAGACCGCAGAAAACGCACCCTCATCGACGCCTACAAGGCTAATCAGATTTTTCCAGCTAGGACTCTAAATTTTCTGCGTTTATCTTTGAAAAATACGGACGGGCACAGTCATGTAGTTCCGGTTCTCTTACGCTAACGTCTTCTATCCTCAGTTCCCAAGTCCGGCTGTCTTCCAACCACGGTATTGTACTTCGGCATAATTCAACTGATTTGTGCTGAAATGCTTCACTGAATGAATTGATTGGTTTCAGCTTTCGTGAAGCTTTTGTAATTTTCAACTATGGCATAGTTCTTCGATGTCTGACAAAGAAAGCGTTTATGCGGCTCGTTTCATTGATGATCCGACTCCTTCAGACCCTGACGAAGGAGAAGCCGTCAAAACGTGGCTCAGTAAAGCATTATGACAATCACGCGTTCGGCTAACAACTTTATAAATTGGAGTTCTATCATGTCCTTCTGCTGGGTTGAGTGTACAACGCTCGTTACGGTAATCCGAGAACCTGAGACTTCTGCGAATCTCACATAATTAGTTTGTTCCCGAGAAGAACTGTTTAAGCTGGTGAGGCGGTTGACGTACAGTAACCTACTTTCGTCCCATCAAGGACTTCGTTTAGGATGTCATTTCATTACGCATCAAAGTCGCAGAGCTCGTAAGGCTTTCATAAAGCTGGAAGGATGTAGTGTCACATGGTGGGCGGGTAAGGTTGAGCATGATACTTCACAATAACTCGAATTCCCTCCTATCGAGACATAATTGTAAAAATTTGTATGAAGCATCGTAACACATCACAAACAACTGAATACAGTTGCCGACAAGAAATGATTTGAGAATCTGATCGTCGCTGTTCTGTACACATGCAGTATTTCAATGAGGGTCTTGAATTCGTTTTCTACTACGCGTCCACTCTTCCGCACAAGCTCAGCCCCACCTTTTCTTCAGGTCGACACAATAACCTAGTTACGACCAAGCCCTTGAATTATCAGTGCTCAATCACTTTCGTTTTTGGCTCTAAAACAGTACCTCCGTTGGATATAAATAATTTATTATAACACATTTCAACCAATCGAGAAAGCAATACGAGGCAGGGTGTCGAGATACTCTCAGATAAAAACAAACCCATACCACGACACCTCATGTGTTGGTGAAGCAAAACATAATAATAATAATTTAATTTAAAAGAAAAAAAAACAACAACTCGAACAAAAAGGGGCTAGAAACGAGACCAAAAGTCACCAAATGCAACTAGTGGTCACCCGACCCGAAACAACAGAGCTTGGCAAAAATTTATAGTTCATCATGAGCTTCTTCAGCCTTCTCCTCTTCCTCATCCTCCTTTTCTTCCTTCTCCTCCTTCTCCTTCTTCTTCTCCTCCTCTTCCCGCTTTTTGGCCTCTTCCTCCATCTTCTTCCTATTTTCCTCATCAGCCTTCTCCTTCTGCTCCTTCTCGGCTGGCTTCAACTTCTCGAACGTTTCAGCTGCATGAGCCTTGGCCTCTTCAACGGAATCCGTAACAAGGACGTTGTCGAAGATGGTTCCTGACTTGACTTGCCATAGATCAAAACCGATTGCTCCCCAATCTTTGTACAAGTAGAGTTCATCATCGGGTGTGTATTCTGGGTTGTCAATCTCGGGATGGATCCATTTGCCCTTGTAGTCGGGATTCTTAATCTGCTTAGGCTTCCATTCACCCTTGAACTCTGGATTGTCAATCATAGGAGGCTCCCATTCTCCATCCATTTCATCATCCCAATCATCGGGCTTCTTGGCATCTGGATCAGGGATGTGTTCTGGCTTGTCCCAGTCGTCGGGCTGCAAATGGTATTATTTCGATGGAGAAGAATTATAAGCATGTGCATGCCTTCTCCAAAAACTTACCTTCTTGTCCTCTGGGTCGTCGATGTACTCTCGCTCATCCCAGTCCTCGGGCTTCTTCGCGTCAGGGTCCTTAATCTTCTTGGGGGGAAGGAAATCCCAGTCTGCTTCGAGCTCTCCGCTTTCGACCTTTTCGCCATCGATTTGCACCTCATAAGTATTGTCCGCATTCAGAATAAGGGTGTACAGATGAGTGAGCTCGTCATCCTATAAAACGAAAGCCACTGAATTCAAACTTATTTCCACCAACTCAAGTGCGGAGTTGAACAAACGTTTAATGGAATGTTGTGCTCCTTAAAAACGGATAAAAAAGCAGACAACAAAAAGGAAGTGTTTACGAACCTTGCATCGAATGTCCTTCTTGATAAGATGATTCTTTCCCTTGTAGCTGAAGATGACGTGAACCTTCTTTGTTGGACCGCAGATATCAGGACCAAACATGACGTTGTACGGGGTCTCGCCATGGAAATCCGTCAAGTCAACATCGGAGCTCATCACCTGAATCTCTAAGCTGAACCTCATTGCAAGAAAGCACAACATGATAGCAAAGCATTTTTAACCACCCAAATGTTCTACGGTGCGACAATTGAATAGTTTCGTTATTACACCCTATGAAGTAGGATTATTGGCCACTAGCTCCCTTAAGCAAATATAACAAACTGCTCTAACTACACAACCTAAACAGGGAGCAAAAAGTCCATCAAATGCAGCTCTTGGAAGTTCAGAGAATTAACTAGCAGCCAGGAGAAATCTTTCCGAAATTTTATAGAAAAATGGCATTTCCCATTTAGTTTGGAAAGCGTATCTAAATTGTGAGATAGTACACTATCTACCATGGTGAAAGAAGTATTCATTGATGTATTACTCAGAAGCCTCACCTTCACGTAGCCACCACCGCAATCAATTCCTTGCTCGTGTTTTACTGTGAACTGGATGACAACAGTCTTACCCTTGTTGGAGAAAGGCTGAATAGTTGAAACATAACATAAACGCTCGCAATGTACAAATTCAAGTACTGAAAACAGGAAAAATAACTTACTTTTGGGAACTTGGCCGCTCGAGAGTAGAACTTAGCGTCCTGACTAGTCTTCAGTCCTTGGTCTCGCTTTTCATCACCAAAGTACTTGCCAGCAGACAATTTGAATTCTCCATAATCGCTCTTATGTTTTGACTGGATCCACCGCTTCTCCCAAGAGTCATCTATAAAATAAGTCAAGTCACTGGGTGTTGACCTTGCTTTCAGAGCGGAGAACCTGGTGTACTACTAAATCTACTAATAAATATCGAGAAACCTATTCGAGCTACTAGCTATACCACCATTAATTCATACTCTCTCGCTCAACTGCCGCTCAACTACCTCAAACAACTGTATAGAGCACTGTGGAGATTCTGTTGATATGATGATTCTACTGTGACCACTACCTTTTAGAGTTACCTTCCGCGTTCACCTCGACTACGATTAAACACAGGATTTTTACACATAGATTCTGTCTTGGACCGTCCATAGAAATGAATGATAGGAGCTTCACGGATCATGGTGATTATTCCGTCTAAAAGATGTCTCTTTCTTCAGACTCCTGTATTCTTATGTAGCAGGATTGAAAGGATATAATCGTAAAGAGATGTGCATTTAAAAGAAGTTACACCTAAAGAAGACCTATTAGGTGATTCCATGGAATGACGCACTAAAATGAAAGATTAGATTCAATTGTTACTTTCGGATAGGTGTACATTAATTCAGAACTGCTTATTCATTATCAAAAGTGAGTGGTAAGTAAGTAAAATAATAGTAAACCTATATTACACAAAACACCTAGTAAGACTAATGGTTCGATAATGCAGTAAACATTGGAATTAGCGTAACTATGGAAAACTGTCGACAGCGACCACTCCTTATTCACCCAGGAAATGCGGAATGGAAATCTTTTCTCGAAAGTTTCCTAGGAGTCGGATAATTTGGTGTGACTGTAGATACTCCATGGAGTGTTCACACAAGAAATTAAATCCAACTTTGGATTCGTCGTAAAAGAGAACCGACGCACAAATTGATGCAGGTAAATTACGTGCTTCGGATTACGGACCCCCTCACGAGCAATTTTTACCTTCGGAATTCGAAGTTTTTTTATTCCCATACTTAGATAACAGGAGAGCAGATCACCTGATCTTCTAAACCACAGCTAGAAAGCTAACTACTCATCCGCCACCTAGTGAGCGTATCCCTTTACAAAACTTCGTAAAAACTAAACGAATCAATCAAGTATCTTCCTTAGGTAGAAACCTGTATTTCAGAATTGTTCCAAGAGAAGTCGAAAGACAGAGTATCTATTTGCACGATTTGCATATGGTTTCCTAGCAGTTGGGACCAAAGAGGAATTTCAAGATTCGATATGTAATCGCTACCACCTCACTGGCTTTTTTCCTAGTAATACTATTTCGGGATTGAATAATTCGTGCTCTGATTCAACGTTTGGGAGGATATATCAGACTTGGTTTTAATTTTTCAGGTTCCGACAAAGACGACGACACCCATATGCTAGCTGGAGTGAAGAAATGAAACAATGACGGATGACTGCTAACAAAGCTCCAGCGACTTCAACACACCTGACAAATTTCTTTATGAGTTAGAATGAAATCGGTTACATTACATCCTGAATTCTCATATTATGCTGTATTTTACGAAGAGAAATCTGCCACAACACTACGTATACGTGATGGTTTTCTGCTATATTGGTTGTGTGGGTAACATTTCGTGTTTGCAGTTAAACATCTGATTAGGAAGAAAAAATAACATGAACGATAGCTCAGGAACAAGTGAATGATTGTTCAAAGCAGGATGACTAAAACACCTTTCCAAATAAGCAAACTAAAAGACGACGGTGCAAAACCTTACTGTGCAGAATAAAGACAGACAAATTGCGAGTTTCCCTCCGCATCATAAAACTTGTTCTCCATTCGTACTCTATTCCCACTCATCAAGCTTTACCAATCCCGCTAATCCCAGCCTTCCATTTCTATAAAAACAAATTGTGGCATTTCCCATTGTTTGGACAAAAATGATCAATACATACATGATCATCATTGCCGGATAGCACAGGATTACATCAGAATTTTGTAACCCAAATTTTTCATGGGTGCTTCTTTGTGTAGGTGACACGCTAACTTCAATGATGACCTCTTCCCTTATCTGCTGCCGAGAATTTATAAAAATGGACTATAAACGACATAGATCCTCTAAACATAACAGCGCAAATCCTTGACAAGTGGACGGCAAGGCTAACGCTGCAAGATACCAACCTACTGATTGCTGTTATACCACTACACATTTTGTAGCTGCAGTTTTCCAGAAAAACTGCTCAAATCTCGACTTGAAACTTGTGCGACTTCAAGCTGAGTAAAGTACTATGGAACAACACCAGCTGTTACAACGAACATCTTACTTTGATTTGAGTATCCTTGATGCCTCGCACCGTGTAGTTAATTCAAGAATTCAATGCCCAGTATACGTCATTTGTAAAAGTTCAACAGTTTTCTCGTGAAGAAAGAAAAAACTTCACAAGTTTGTTGAATCTTCAGTTCCTGCCGGTAAAACACGCTAAATTTGACAATAAAAGTTAGATCAACTCCAATGTACTTCATGAATGCGTATCCTCAGGAGATTCGGCGGTTCCTCCTGTTCCCTAACAATCCCCCTATGCAAACCGCGCCAGCCCTCATTCACAAAAATTAACGAAAGTTCGAGGCAAATTTAGCCCTCCCCCCTCCCCATTTGTAGCTTCTTTCGCCACTACTATTAATAGACATAAAGGTTCTTGAAATCAGTTAGAATCGTCATGAAATGCTTACCTAAGAACTCCTCCTTGAAATAAATCTCTGCTGCTGCGATACAAAGGATCGGGACCAAAACGGCCAAGCTCCTCATTGCTGGGGAAGATTTTCACCAAGTGCTGAAAAAACTCGACTGATGCAAACATGTGGACGAGTGAAAACGCGTGAATGAACGAGATGTGCGATGACCAGGCATCTGAGAACGGGAAAACTGCAGGGATGCACACTTGGAAAACGCAGGAACGAACAGCCAACTGCCAAATGACCGTGAGATGACTCGTAAGTGGGTCGAGGTC
This sequence comes from Ancylostoma duodenale, assembly GCA_000816745.1. Taxonomy (NCBI): domain Eukaryota; kingdom Metazoa; phylum Nematoda; class Chromadorea; order Rhabditida; family Ancylostomatidae; genus Ancylostoma; species Ancylostoma duodenale. The sequence goes on from KN727360.1 coordinate 30,175, forward strand.
GCCCTGGACCTGCTTTCCAGCGCGAAGCAGACAAGAAAACGTGACAGTCGTGTGGTCAAGTACTGGTATGAGCTGGCCGGATTCGAGGAAGTGCTGAACGGATAGATGTACTGACCGAAATGAGGTGCACGCGCGTCCGCGACCACGCATATATGCTGTCGAGTTGGCGTGATAGCCGTCGTCAGCACAGGCGGCACGCCACGATTGGTCGATTCGCGCCGGCGGCCAATCGCGGCGCGACAGCGCGGTGGGGCGGGGCCCACGGGTCAGTACGCGGCGGCGCGTCGCCAGAGAAGCAGACACCTGCTGGAAGAATCCACGAGGCAGCGTGCGCGGCGCGGAGACGCAGACAACGGCCGCTGGAGACGCAGACGGCGGACGCGCGCTCGCCGGCTCGAACTCGGCGACAAGTGTTCTTGACTGACAGCGGTAGCTGTTCCGGATTGATTCCATCGGGAATCTTTGTCCCCGACGAAGTTCTTCATGAGTCGTGGAAGAAAGGGAGCGATCACAGGGAAGCAGTGCAAAGACACCTACAAGGAGGTCGTTCCAAGGCAAGTCTGCCCTCGCAATAAGTTGTGTTTATCCAGGAACCAGGTAACCCGAGAATGATGCAAAACACACAGCCAATCGGCTGTGTTTGAGCGGTTTTCATCGGGAAATATCGATTGAGCCGAAGATGCGCTGGTGGCGGTCACGGCCAGGGGTCATTGGCGACCGCACTACTCGCCGGGGCTGCTGCGATTCCCATCGCAGATTCGGGTTGGGGCGCTGACGTTTCTAGCTTCATTCGATGAATGAGACAGAAGCGAGAATGATCCGAACAAAGTACAAAGAAACAGAAGGCGGAAACTACGAGAGATGCAGGATGTCGGAAGTTTAGAAAGCTCGAATACGGAGGTCCGCATGCATCATGAGATTACCCAGAACAAAAGAGCTAACCCCCTCCCCCCAATTCCAAATTACCATCTTTAACACTGACATCAATACGTTTACTCTGGGTAACATTAAGGATGCATTC
>KN727361.1:0-24263 GCA_000816745.1 Ancylostoma duodenale
TTTAAATGTATTGATACCTTGGCGATGGCGTCATGGCCACAATATGAACAAGATGTAGGTTTTCCATCAAGAGAGCAAGCAGATTGCTGGCTGGTGGAGACAAACTTCTAATCCAAAATGTCGACGGAAGCGTTGCGTCAATCCTGTCAGCATGAGAAAAGCAAATTCGGCTTATCGCGAGATCTTCAGTGGGAAAATGTTAACAGCACGCGGCGGAATCCCTGGCGTCGTCTTGGCGCGAGGATAACCGCCAATTACTACAGTGCAATCGTAATGTAAAATTGTATTCATCAGTGTGGGACTAACCGCTTTCGAACAGTTTGCATGTGTGCGATAGCCGCGCCACGATGAAGGAAAAACACAGTGTGACCATAACTCTTCTCTGTTCCATTTCCCGCTGGAAGGCTTTTCCAAAATTTTCAAAATGGTTTTGGGTCTTATGTCGTAACTGACAAACATATGCCAATATATTAGGTTGAGGAGAAAGTAATGGAAGAAATTTTTCAAAACTTCCTCATCATTTTTGCCGATAGTTCGATCAGGCATGGTCTGATGGCATAGTAGGATCTTCTCAAAGTATAATATTATCCTGTGGCTATTAAAGAACCAGGGAGTGCTTGCTGCTGCAGTTACGCCTTTATTTGTGAAAGAATGGTTCTCATCCTACCTCTGTTATGGGCTCTCTGCATAACCTTTGCAAGCACTGGGGTCAACAACAGCAGTGAAATCATGGAGAGGGTGGCCAAATTATTCACAGTATGCGACCGCCCCACTTACTTCGAATGTAAGATATGGGCTTTTAGGAGGAGCAAAGCCTCGGTCGGTCTCGCATTGCAACGAAAGTGACTTTTGTGATTCGAGTCGACCCGCAGGATAAGGCGACCACGGCTACTATATGGATAGATCAGATCTGAAAATTGAGAGGAACTTTTGTTAGGAAACGACAAAAACGAAAAACCCTGCCAATTATTTTGCATGCCAATGTTCCCACTTCTTTCCTGATCCAAACTAACGGTACTTTCCTGCACTCTGATAACTGCCTATTTTTATTTTCCTGGCTCGTCCCTCTCTGAATCACAATCTCGTCCCTCCCCTTGGTTTCTTCTTGTCCTGGCCCATGCGCTGGAGAAATGTTATAGAGTTGAAAGGTGTACACTCAGCTCAGTAGAGAAAAACCCTCTTAAAAGTTAGAGATGAAACCTGACTCGGATGCCGTTTCTTCCCTTACTTTCTCCTCAGTCCAATAGCTGGTTATTGCACTATTTAGGTAATCCAGACGCTCACCGTCGCAATTGATCGTCTGCTTGCAATTGCAATTCCAATGAAATACATCAAGTTCAACTATCGTTACAACATTATTCTAGCAGCAGGTAAGGGTCGACTTCACTTCACACCATCCTAGGTAGGAATTGGCACTTAGAATGTAAGTGAAGTCATGAAGAATCCCCGCTTAAGGGCCCTACGTCTTTGTTCTCATCGCTTCGACTGCGAATGCTTTGCTATCACTGCAGGACGGTGCCATGGTGTCCTCAATTTGTCGGACTGCTAATGCAGTAACACCAGGCTTTTTCGATTACATATCCCTTCTCAGAATAAGCTGCATTCTTATGTCAGCAATCATTTATATAGTTGTGATAGCAAAACTCAGAAAGGTTCAATTTATGAAATTTGCTCTTCATAACCGAAAAAAGGTTATTCCAAGTTTCCAGCAATCTGCTAAGATGGGGACAACGCAGGCTCCTGGTTTTGTGACTACTCAGCTTAGCGGTATAAGACGGTGTACTGTCACAGTCGGTGAGTGCATTCTTTCATTTTTCAGTATACCCGAGTTATCCTTCGAATTTACAGGTCTCTCAATCGCCAATGCAGTCATATTCCTATTGATACCCGATATCATTAAATATTTCGAACTTTTTGATAAATCCTTGGGTTTTATCATGATCCTGTACTCACTTTCAATGACAAACGTGAGTTTAAACTGCCTCCTTAGGTGTGCATCCACAAGAACTCTTCTATGTCGATAAGAATCTCCCAAGATGAGGAAGGTTTCGCAAGCGTAGCGTGCGGTCTCTGAGAGTTTAGCGTAGTGGGTAGAATAGCATAAGGGCAAAACACTACACACAACACCAAAGGTGTCAGTCTTGGTCGAAGAGTCATATTCTGTGCTAGATAGAATTAGGTGTAGCGGAAATTGAGGAAGTCGGTTATAAAGTAAGGAGCGAAGCATGTGTTAAAATAATTCCTGATGCGAAAACGCACGTAGTTTGAATCTCTGCGAAGAACCAAGAGGGAAACCGCATAAACTTCTGGCTCAACTCAATATCTGGAAGAATATAGGAGAAGCAACTAGCTAACTCAAGCCGCTATAAAATTATTGGCTGCTTTACCAGGAAATTTTGAAAATTTCAAAGACGCATTTTGGTTGGATTGCGTCCAATCTACATATCTTTTGCCATTCACACGTAGCAAAGCCATAAGATTTGAAAAGAATATAATTATAGAATAAAACCAAAAAAAATAAATTAGAATATTATGAGAAAGTAAATTTGATTTTATCTAGGAACTGGAATGTGAAAATAGAATTGCCTCATTAATAGAGAGTTTGAGCTTCTTTTTCTGGTGCTGCCCGGATGACAGCGGCAATTGGTATGTTTTGACATCCGCTAAGTACTTGTAGAAAGTTTCAAAAAAAAAAAAAAACGAAACCAAACCGTAATGTTTGGAACAACCATTTTGATAGACAAACAAAAGAGAGTGATTGCGGAAGGAAAGCAAAGTTTTCGAGGAAGGGAAAGGAAGATTTTTGAGAATAATGATTATCAGTCTCTGTCATACTGCTAATCGTTTCAGGTCGATCTCAACGTGATAATTTTTGTTTTCCGCCACAAGGAAATCCGAAGAATTATCCAGCAACGTTTATTTGTTTTAATACAATGTAAGGGAGCTTCGACGACTCAGAAGATTAAAAGCGATCTGATATGCAAAGTAGCGCCCTCACCAAAAAAAAATAGGAAGCGGTCAACCAACGATGAGAACCACATGAACTAACAGATGATGAATTTCGAGACAACGTGTCGCATCGCGGCGCTCTGTTTTGTACCTGTGTGTGTGTCACGTTACTTTTATAGCACATGAACGCAATAAAATCACTGCCATCCAGAAGTTCGAATTTTTCCATGTTGCACACAAACGTGTAACATTAGTCGTGTTGTTTCCCCGCCTTTTTTCGCAATCGAGTTGGCGGCGGCCGGCAACGGAGGTGGGGCGAGGAGGAGTGATGAATAGCAAAGTTATATATCATCACGTGAGTGCGGGGTGGGGGGAGGATGAGGTGGGTTTGGTCTTCATATAGAGTAGAACTGATAACGAGAACAGAAGAACATCTATACTTTATAATTACAACTCCTACCTTATCTCCTCCAGTCTCCTTTGCTTACTTTTTCTGTTATTTTTTGTTATGTCCGATTTTTTTTGATATTTTTTGTTCTCGCTCTCGCCTCGTTATTTGTCGAATGAAATTACCGTTATGACTCCGCAAGAGTGAAACTGCTCTCATATGGTATAATAGTTACTCGGTGTGCGGAAGCAATAAACATCGCCACACCTAACCAAGCTAGCTCGAGACCGAAGACGCAGAATATCCCCGAACATAAAGTTTTTTCTATTACATTAGTTTTCGCGCTGAAATTTGCGCACGTTTTCTCCATTGCTCATTACTTACACTTCTTCCTATTATGTCTTGATTCAGCAATCACTAAATCATTGCTACCAAATTTTAATATTTTGTATGCCATATTCTGAAAACCAAAGAATATTTGCTGTAAGTCGAAACTTGATGTTGAGTTTGCCACTCTTATGAATGGTGACAATCTCTAATACGAGAAGCTGTACAATATTGAAAATAAAACGTTCGTAAGTGATCGAAATAATCACGTTCAATTTGCCACGGTAAGGAATTCATTTGTCAAATCGTACATTTTGCAGGAAGATTTCGTCGGACAGGCATTGAATCCATAAGAAATACGCAATGCGCTCACACCAAGGGCCCTACGGGTCGCCTTATTGCACCCTGAAGCGCTGAAAAATTGTACGACTCAAAAACCTCTGGTTTTGGCCCAGAATATCACCGTTCACAAACCCTTTTAGCGTACATGAACAACCATTGTCCCAACACTCCTAGGGCTGCTACCGACGGACCAGAGCGACCGTCGGTTTTCGACATCCCGTGAGCAGTATTGTTCATGTGGAAAGTTGTGTTCGGCTTCTATTATTCGACAACTAATTGATGTCTTGTTATGTGCGCTATTACGAAAGTTCTTATTCATTCACATCCTCTTGATTGCTTCGCTTTTGACATAGGGTAAGAACTACATAAAACTGTCTGCAATTTTCCTCAAGTCTAGACTTCGAAGCCCCAGCCCCCCTTGGCCGGCCAAATTTGGCAGTCGACATGTATACTGTAGACACGGTATTTCCTCAAATTTTGCAAATAGGGAATATTCGATGTGTTGAACTTAAACGTCGTAGGTCCGCCAGATTTGGCCTCCGACATGTATACTGTAAACACTGTATCTCACAGAATGCTCTCGAATTTCGCGAATAGGGATTAATCGGTGTGCTGAACATAAATATCATACTCATTTTGTACCATACTCTCGTTTTGTGAAATTACGGTGGGTGGTTGGAAACGTGCATAATTCCGGCGCCATGTAGCAGGCCTTCAATGGCCACAAAAGCGGCCACATTTGGCCGCCTTTTGAAAGGTGGCCAAATGTGGCTCAAATCTTTTCAAAAAAAAAATTGTCTGAAACTTTGCGTAGGGGGGTTATTTTAGGTGCTTAACACAAGAATTTCATCCATTTCGTAAAATAACCCCATTTTAGAAGCCTTACGGTGGACATACGGCAGCGGCGGAAGCAAAAAGTGGGCGGAAAGGGGGGGGGGGGAGGTTGGGAAAAAAGTGGGGTCGCCGCCGTTTTGGGAACCCAGACGGAAAATAAAGTTAACAATAATATTAATCATAACAGTAAATAATTAACACAAGTCAAATTAAAGATAATGATAAGAATAAACATCTAAAAATAAATTGATGCAGGAGCTCGAATGTCTTCTTTTCTATAAACCTCGTCACGATAGTTATTGTGCTTATATATTGTGCCGACGAGGTTTGGTAGGTGAAGCTTTGTTGTGCCCGAGGTTTCGACGCTCTCGCCGTCTTCAGAGGCCTGCAAAGAGTTTAATCTAAACTAAATAGCGCCTAGCCCGCCAAGCATCTATCCATCTTGTGATAGAAGTCCGATATTGTTAAAAGCCGGTATGCAGAAACCATACACTGTCAAGGCGTGCTCACCCACTGCTTCACCAGTGGTGCTTGCCGCACTAGGCTACCGAACGTCAAAAACTGAGTTTTGCCGTGCATAGACGAGAATGATGATAACCAGTATATTTTATCTACACAGGCAGTATCACGGCAGCTCATAGCTCACAGAGTGACACAAACGGCATAAACTCGTTTCTTATCGATAGGCACTCATTTTTGTGAGTGAGACGGCTAGAGCGCTGAAACGTCAGGCACAATAAAAACGCTTCACCTGGCAAAGCTTGTCGGCACAATATATAAGTACAATAACTAAGACAAGAATTTTATTTGTATTGTAAAGTAATCGCCCCCGCCTTCCCCCCTTCTCTCCGCTCTGCGTCCGCCACCGGCATACGGTAGATATGGTATTTCGCAGAACTTTCTGAAACTGTACATAGGCGGTTACTTGAGGTGCTGAAAACTACTATCAATGCCATTTTGCGTGATATTGCTGTTTTCCTGCTGAAATGTTTTTCTTCCGATTTCTGACTGGCGAAAGGTGGCTCGCCGCGGCCACGCCGGAATTTGATCTCAGTATTTCCCTTATATGATTACGAGTCTAGCCGCATAAAGGCAGCACTCACGGAAATTTCTGGGTCGAAGATTTCGCGGTATATCAGGGTTTTTAGTGACGATGAACTCATTGACAACGATAAAATAGCGTGAAACACGCGAAAAACACAGGTAATAATTGTGGTATTTCATGTGTGTCCACAGCGCGGACGAGTGTTCCGTGATGGGTCCCGCCACAAAACCCTGCAAATGCTAGGAATTCCATGAACGAGCATCCGCTGAACCACATGCGCACACCCTGTCAGCGGCGTTGGCTGGCGCGACGAAACCTTAATGTCCAGAACGGCAGATGTATCCACGGCGGTATCATCGCAGGTGGGCGGCCATCCACGGTGTTCAACTTACTGTTGCGATTATCCAGCGGCCCGCTACATGTTAAGCGACTCATTTTGGAAGTGAGAATTTCCGTGAACTGCTGTCTTCAACTCAAGTAAGACTTCCAGGGCTCACTATTTTCTGTCTCTACATGCAGTCAGCTTTCACGTAAGGCCACCCAATCCAGCCCCTGATTACGATTGGATAATAACCACCCTTTCTTCAGGAGTTAAGCATCAATTCTTCACATTAACGAACAAGCAAGTCCGCACCAATTTGCAACCATGTTTTTCCCAAAGAGATTTGATCTAGTGAGTGGATTTTCGTAGGGGGACGCCGCCTTTACGAAGAGGAAGGAGTTGGAAACGGTCCTGAAATTCTGGAGCTTCAACAGCAAGAAGGAGTTTTTCTTGGAAATCTACATGGTATGGAGAAGATGTTTTGGTGCGGTTTCTTGTACAAAATAGAAGTATTCATGTAATATGCTTGTTGATGTACATACCGTTTAATACTACTCCGCAACTTGAATGCAAATGTTATTTGTGGAAATTCATTAGTATAAATACTTCTGAAAAACATCCACGGTCCCATGTGGGGGGCGAATGCGCATTGGAATCTAGCAGGTCAAAATCTCAAATCTTTTCTGTAACAATACAGGGCTTTGCATGCTAAGGATCCTGCTGCAAGCAAATGTAGGTACTCAAGCGAAGGGGGCAAATACTAATGGGGGGTTGAATATGGCACATTGCTTCAGGGTAGAGGTCCAGTATTCCTGGGGGAAGAGTATTTCCCACTTTGATCACTTTAATCGTGCACCTTCAGAAAGGTAACATAGTAGGCTTGTGACTCACATCAGTTAGTGGCAAGTAGGAATACATATATAATAAAAACACAGCTATTGTGAAGATACTCATTCCATTTCTGTTCTATGAATCCCCCTGTTTCTGCTTCCGGGCAAAGCAGCGACGGATATTTATAGAACTGCTAACTATAGTTCCCTTCCTCGCCGTGTGACAGCAATTTCAAGGGAAATATCCACTAGCTTGGCTTGATTTGACTACAGTATGCACTTCCTTGTCAACGTTTCTCACCACCAACAATGTTCCTATGGAAATTCTGGTTAACAATGTAAATCAGATCCCATAGTACGGAACAGTCATTTCCTGTGATTTGCCTTCATAATAGAGCGAGCCACTTCCCCGAGTTCTGTACTATGAAGAAATGAAATGTTTTTCATTATGTAGTCGGTTCCACAGCAGAATCTCGTAAGCACGGTGAACAAATGAGGTTTTTAGCATAGAGAAGCCACAAGATCTTAGAGAGGATTACACTGCAAAACTAACTGGAACTGCGTTAGTTATAACAGCGGTCATTTGTAAAATTCCTCAGAATGACATCCGCTGCTCATTCTGACGCAAAATGCAGACAATTGGAGAATTCGGCTTTTTCTCAAGTGCATTTGATATCTTTGGTTCGAAGAATAGAAAATCAATTGTATGCATTCTTCTAGTTAGTGAAAATTTTGCGAAAGAAAGGACATACGTACCTGACTTTGGTTTCAGTGACGTTAGTGGGCTTTTCTCCAGTGTCAGCTTTAGTACTCGCATTTGGCTAGCAGAATAAAGTTTGGGAATCAAGATTGTTTCCGTTTACCTTCCCAAAATCCAAGTTCTCATTCTTCGTCACTTTGCCACATACAGACATATGGGATTTCTAGTAATTCACTCATTGTGAGAAGTTGGAAGCACCTAATCTGAGATCATGAAGTGATCGATTAGTAGGAATAATATGAAGAACACAATCAACGTTCCTAGGATTTTTACACTAGGCGGTTTCGGGGCTTGAGCGTGACCGGAAGTGCAGCTTCGTTGGCGCCCCCGGGTCGTAGACTTTTTCACCAGTAGTTCCCAAGTAAGCTACAAAAAGATCTTAGTACTAAGCAAATGAGATAAGACCGAGAACCTCAGAGGAATGTGTTGCAACGGGGAAAGAAATGTGTAAGGGACTTGTCCTACCTTTATATGTCCTGTACGCATGACCTAGTTATTCAAAAAAGTGCGCCATAGACCTGTTACGTTAGCTTGTCAACCAAATAGGTTCTTATCTCGTGAATTAAAGGAAGATGCACTGCATTACTGAGTCCGTATTTACGCAAAATGAATGGTCTATCCCTAAGTGCGTTACATGAAACCCTAATTATGCTAACCGAGTTCCAACCATTAGATGAGCTAATATTGCATAGCTCCACTATCCTACTCTTGAAATCACCTAACATAGTGCACGTTCTTCCTATCCTAATGACTTCAGCAACAAAGGTGTTGGTTATTATAGAACGTGGTATATTGGAGTTGTAATTTGGATATCTAATAACTTTGAAATTGTAGTTATCTGTTCTATTATAAAGGTTTGGAGTCGAACACTTATTCGAAGGTTTTCCATCCAATTATTGGAAGATATGACAAATTCTGCGCACTCACAGGATGTTACCGTAACTAAGCCATCAAGAATTGCCCTCATTTTCAGGCAATTATTATCTCTTGTCCGTGGATTGGCGCCTTCATGTCAATTATGGGGTAATTGCATTTCATCAGAACAATTACAACATTACAACGAATGCAACTCATTACATCTGTTGAAGTATCACACATCGCATTTGTTGTTACTGCACATTGCATAATGTCCTCCCTTTTTTGTCTTTTAAAATCTTCCGGCGATTGCATATAGGAGGCTCCAGTAGCGTTCAATCAGTCCACAATTTTTTTTTCGAGCGTTAAGCAATATCATAATGTCGAAAGGTAACACGCATGCAGCCGCGTGGGAAAAACTGTGTGGTTTAAAAGGAATGCTCGAAACTTGTCATTGAAAGTCACAGTGGGGAACTCCCACTTTAGTCCGCTTCTTCAAAGAGGAAAACGGCAAATCAAATTTTTGAAGGAAATGTGTCACCTCGTTTTGTGGGTGGTTAGTAGATATCAAAGACTCTAGACCTCATCGCCACGCAAATTCCAATGATGTACATCAAAACGCATAAAAGGGAAGAAAACCCCGTTTTTTGCGGGCTCGAAATTTCAGTTTACGGACCAATTGGGCGGAGCGATACGTGACTGTGCTGGCTGTCCGCCACGGCTACAGCGTTGGCCAACACGCCTTGACGTGTCCGATCGATGAGATAAACGGTCTCACGCGTCCACTTGCCGCTACAACCTGTTTCAAATCCATTCACAGAAAACGTCCAAAAACTGGTTTAATTTTAATCCTTTCTGTAATATTTTATGTAAACTACTGGAGTCATTCTGTCAAGAGGATTTAGAATCTGCTGAAGCCTCAAACATGAAAACTAGGTGATACACAAACGGGTTCGGTGCTACTGTCTTGGTTTCCTGCTTATGTCTTAAAAAAACAAAGTGCTAGGCAGAACTAGAATAGCCCCTAGCCTACGAGACTACTCTGCAAATTTTTGGTTACCTACGTGTAATCTTATTGTTCGATTGTTATTCTTGCAGAAGACGTCACCCGACTTGTGTTTTTGAGAGTTTAAGCTATACATCGTAATATCTTCATCTCTACAGCAAACGGTCTTCAACTCCTTCCTACTCTTAAGCCTCTTGCCATGTACTTAAAGCGGTGCGGGACCTTCTTGTCGTACAGCACTTCTGTCATTGCACGCCAGCTCAACAACGCAGCGTTAATGCGAGCGACGACTTCGTGGGCTGAGGTGCTATCGGCTGATTGTATTGGTACTTGGAGTGGTTGGTTCTCTGGAAGTCTTCGCCTAGAACCTGAATGGTGAGTTGGGCCAGAGACCGAGCCGCGCTTGATGCTCGCTTCTCGTCTGCCTCTGCCATTCAAGCTCCTCTTCGCCTTCTGATGCTAGCGTGACGTCGTCTGTGTATATCAAACTTCATGACGTCGAGATTTGGAGGTTCCTGTTGACAGCATCCATGGCGACGACGAACAGGAACAGTGACAAAAATCAACCTTGACCCACGCCTATGGAGTTGAGAAACTCTGCCGGCGTGACAGCGGCGCTTTACTCACTGTGCGGTACTGAGATGGCATGCCAGCACAGTGCTGTCAATATATCTTGACTTCTCTAGCTCCGCCGCTGCATCATCAGGACCTGACGTTTTCCTTAGTTCACCCGCTTTAGCGCAGCCATAGTTTCGCCGACTGTGATCGACTGGAAAGAACAATAACCTGGTGATAGTTCTGGATAGGTGCATGACTTTATTTTCTGTAGGGACTACCTAGAAATACTTTGCTTTGCTGCCTCCACAAGAAGACCATCGCGTTCGTCATCAACGTCATAGACGTATTTCGTTTGCAGATACTGCGCTAGCAGGAGTATGAGTCGTTCAACACTTTTCCTGGCATCTAGCGCCTTGTTACCGTTGTGGTAGTGAACAGCCTTCGTAGCGGCTTTCTCTCTTCGCTACTATGTACTCCTGCCAATTGTCATCCGTTTTGTCATGCAGGAGTAGGTGGTACAGACGTTTTTTCTAGTGCACTTTCATCTAAACTTCGTCTTTTCAAAGCCACGCTCACTTATAAACTTGCGAGCGACCTGGTTTAGTCGTGCTAAGCTTCAAACGTGCCACTTCTACAATCGCTCTTGTTACAGTCTTCCAGGTTTTATCTATGACCAGTGACAGCTTGTTGCAGAAGGTAACAGTAGCTTCTTTCTCATTCTTTTCCCACCACTTCTTTCTGAGCGCTTCCCACCGTTCGTCGCGCATCCTCTTTAGGAGTGTTTATACTCCGGCGCGATGCGATCGTCGCGTACCAGCAAACTGTTCAAATGCGACGGGTCCCAAGTGGATGCATGCGCAAACAATGTTCTCAATGTGGTACTTGGCGTTTCCCGTCGCGACGCGACGTCGCGGAGCTACGTCGCACCCTGTTCATACTTTTTTCTTGAAAAACGACGCGATGAGACGAATTCGCGTCGCACCTGCCAGCGGACGCGACGCGATGATTTCCCTACATTCTAGGCTGGAGATGACGGAGGATTTGTGGTCTTTTTCTAGGTTATCGGGCTAAAACCAGCATATGATGATATCGCGGAAAGAAATGGTGATGGCAGTGGTGCAGTGATGGCGAATATCTTGTGTATTACCTGCGACGTTCAGGATGCCGCGACGGCGCGACGAGCTACCCGTTGCGTCACGCGTGTAGTGGCCGTCGCCGCGACGCCGTCGCGTCGCGAAAAAGTATGAACACTCCTTTAGGCGGTATGAACCTTACTGTGCAGATCAGCGAACGATGTTGCGTGGCAACCATGTAATGCACAACCTTCGCTTAGGTAACCAACTTCGGATTGCGATCTCGTATGGGGACGGAATCAATCTTTACGTTGGGTCTTCGTGTTGCCAGCTTGAAAGGAGACGATATTGGAAAGGCGATTTGGCAATTTCGCATCCATGAGGCTGTGAGAATCAACATATTTCAAAATGCGCTCGCCGCTCCGCGTTCCGTGTCCAAAGCCTCCGTGTCATCAGTATCAAAATGAGAAGGAAACTCCACAATGGTCGATTAGGTCTTGTACGACAAACATTGTGTCCCTTGAGGTATTTCCTTGTCAAGAAGCATTCGGAAGTCATCTTTTCAAGTGCTCAGAAAAGCTCGTTCGGGTGAGCACATCGAGGAGTGAAAGGTTGATCTGTTGTGGGGACCGCAACAACTTTCGACTCACGAGACGCTCGTCGAAACGCTACCTCTGTGCTCCTGGAAGCGTTTGGAGGCTAATACGCAAACATTTTCCGGTCCTTGGAATGCCGTTGCAGACTATTCCGAAGCCATGAGCTATGTTCTTTGACTTGTCAATGGATCATCCCATCTTTTGCACAACGGAAAGTCAATTGGACATCACTCGAGAGTCTCCACCAGTTCGCATGAGTGGTCCCACAACGTGCCAACATTCAAAGAGGCATTGCGCGTCCTGGCTACCTTGTGATCTTGAACGACTAGCCTACTCGCCTCTTGATGCTGCCGTTCGCACATCGAGAACCTTCTCATATAATTTTTCACTCTCACATGACAGCCTGTCGCCCGAAACAGGTGAGAGCGGGTATTGCAAGAAACGCATATTGTGGGAGCTTTCTCATGACCTTCTCAAAACTCGCATAATTAGCATCAGCTGACCACTATTTTTATGAGGGTTTTCAGGAGTAGGAGATTCCAGAGGAGAAACTTGTCATTTCCACAAGCGTATAGTCAGAAACTGTTGGACACCGGTGCGCACCCAGACCGGCACCGGCGCCAGTAACGAAACTGACCTCGGCGACATTAGAGATCCAGGGCCGGCACTACTCTCCATTGGCGACAGAAATGGCGACACATCAATGGCCACACAGCGCCCGAAAAGTCCACACATGGATTTTTCCGCGCTCCGTTCGTAATGCGAAGTGGCGCCGGTCCAGGATTTTGCCGCGAGTAGTTCCACTATTGCCACCGATAGAGGCACATGTGCCTAGGTCGGCGCGGTGGCCAGGAGTTTCTGAGTGGTGTATAAGTATAACCACATCAAGGTATGCATATAATAGTAGTGATTACGTTCATTTCTTAATTTGATAGGCACTGTTATCATTGTGTGACATGACTAAGATTTGACTTACTCCCCCCGTCCTCATTGCATTTGTTTCCTTCTTTCTCCGAATACCTATTTTCTCACCAGTAATAAGTCTCTTCGAGTATGTACTTACCTTCGTCAGGGTTAGTTCGATCTGATTTCAGCGAAAATCCAGGAATAAACTAATTAACAGAGAATTGAAAAGTTGAGGGGGGCGGATTGTGTGAAATTGCCGCTGCTGTTGGTAAGCATCTCGCTCAGGGCAACCAATAGAGATGTATGTCTGCCTCTCTCCCATGCTGCTATCCATTGATTATAATTATTTCAGCACATTTACCCCACTCCCAGATTTTTTGAGGGAATGTGAGAATGAAATTTGTCTCAATGCTTTTATACTCTCATGCGATTCGAGAGTTTACGATGAATTGAAGATTGAGCTGCAAATGAAACTCCAATGAAATTGAGCTGACTGAACCATGTTTCGTTCATTCGACATATGTTCTTTTACTTATCTCGTTTTTCATTCAAAATGTCTGTTATAGGAGTTCTAGCAAAACATGTCTGATGGAAGACGGGCAGCAATAGCCAATGCACTCATTCTCTACATAGCAGAGGGCAAGTTTTCTCGTATTATGTCGGAGAAACAATTGCGGACAAAAGCATTGCAACAACTAGCTTTTCGTCCACAACTCCCATTAGAGAATGGATGGCCAAGCGAAGTTATTCTCATTTTTCACAACTACGCATGTAGTAATAAACACCTTTATGGAAACGTTCACAAGTAAACTCTCGATCTATATTAATTTTTTACAGCAAATTCGGCAAGATTATCCCAGAGAATGGACGTTTTCTCAGCAAATATCACATAAAATTGGCAAACCTTATCGGATTCGAAGACATTAAACGAGTTGAAACGGCAGAGTTGCCGTAGTGAACAGCAACCTGTATGATTACTTGTTCTTTGCTCGACATTTATAAGCTCATCTGGAGCCTCGCATCCTGTTAACACTCAAATTAGTTTCTTCATCGGATTTGAGCATAATTAACCTGTTTTTGCGTGCCCAGAGCATGATACTCCACTATGTTGGTCTCCTATGAAGTTCACACCACTTCAGCATAACCTTGTTACTTTCCATGTTTTCCTCTTCTGGCATTACATCCGTTCCCAGTTTTCCCCCCTCTCCCCTCCCTCCGCCTAGGGTATATGTTTATGTAGCACCCTACACCAACACCCTTCAACACCCTTTACTTCCATTATTTGCGACAGCACCTTTCTTCCTTGAGCAGGATAAAAAATCCAAACATTCTTTCCGTGATAAGAACTACCGTGTCCTATCATAGCTAATTGAGATGACTGTATTGGCAGTAATACCAAAGGACTGCAATGCAGTTGAGCATCAGAAGTAGGAGTAGCAACTAAAGCGATTTCCACCTCGGTACAGAGGTGGGAGAGTGGTGCAGCTCGAAGAGGTTCTGACAGTGTTTATTGCGAAACGGATTGTGTGTAAGCCATGCAGATGGCTATTAATACTCGAAGATACCATGTGGTTCCTACCACAGATACTACATTTCGTATTTACTGTAAAAAAATTCAATACCGATAGCTTGCTTGCGAACGTTTCCGCTTGTACGTGGATGTTGCGAATTTTTCCAACATCCGAATTTTTGACCTCACTGCATGGCTATTCTTTGAACAGTTCGCTCCATGAAATCCAGCTATGTACATGTAATGTAACAACAGCACACCTGACATGTGTGTAGATGGACAATTAGGCGTGGCCATTTCTACTCTGAAAAAAAGTTAAGGTCAAAAATTTTTTTTTGCAATACTAATATTACTTAGCAGCCATATATGATTGAAGCGAATAATGAAAGTTCTTCTTGTTCCAAGTCTGCTAATATTCAGGATCTATCGCAGCAGTCATCAATATTCCACTGACAATTGCTATGCTTGCCAACAGCAATCTTCGCAAGCGAAGGGAGTTCCAGGGTGCGTCGTTTGAAACTTACTGCACCCCTTGGGACATTTTTATCATTTCTACATATTCACATACAATTACATACATATTCGAATGCAATTAGGCGAGTGTGCGAGAAAATGATGGTGTTGAGAACGGCATCATGGATTTTTTCTATCCACTCACATGCCGGAGCCTTCAAAATGCGGTCTTCTTCTTGTTAAGATGATGACATGAAGGCTTGAAGAATAGGGAATTCCCCGCTCTGATAAGTGTGCTAGCGCTACAGCAACGTTCAGGGCTCTCCAATATCTCCAATTAAGTTATAATATCGAGATCGCAGTTCTCCGACGGTGTCGCATTTGAAATCATTGAATTTGAATTTGAGTTGAACATAAGGAAAACCGGGAAAACATATGTTGACACTCGATCATAAAGACAAACCAACGACCTCACTGGATCGAAAACAGTCCACATTACAAAAGCCAATGACAACACCACTCCAACCGTTTGAAGTCAGAAGTTGTATCGACTGATTGCAGTAATCATTTGTATATGTGTCGTTGATGCTGTATTTGGAATATCATTTGTATTGTCTGCCGTGGATCGACTCGAAATAATCAGAGAGCACTACAACACAGGTAAATGAAGTGGTGAGAAAATGACATGAAGGATATATGACAACACGTAATGTTTGTACGTTGTCGCGTGAGAGTCGTTTTTTTTTTTTGAAAAGTTTGCCTTGCAAAGTATAATAGAAGAATGAATTTAGCATTTCCTGTTATTCCACGATGGATGTGCACTACGAAGTACTACGTTCAACTTCTTACGCTTGCTTACCAGTTACAGGTAGGAAGTAGGAGTTAATACTAAGCAATAAGCGGATGATGCAAATGATTTTAACGAAGTTCTTATCATGGCAATGATCTTTGGAAGAAGCTATCCTGCGCTCTTACAGTGTCTTTTCGACCATCAATTGTTACTGGACAGGTTGAAAACAAGGTTGTCGGTGCCGGTTTTGAGTTGATGCATAATTATGTAGGATCTTCCGTTCATTCTCCTCCTACTGGGGTCTGCGCAGTCTTTGATGTTTTCGCAAAAGAATATTCTTTAGTGTAGATTTTATACGAAGGTTTGAGAAATGAAAACACTAACACTCGCTACGCTCTGCTTTCCATCTTCGAGAATTAAGAAACCACGAGCAAGAATTAGATTGTCGGGAAAAGATTGAGACACTCTGGATTTTTTTAGTCTTCAAATCCTGTTTCTTCTATTAAAGAACTTTAGGCCATGCTGTAATGACCATGTGCACACATCGCCTAGGGCCAGCAATCGGGTACAGTTCCAGCACTGCGCGGTCAGTAATCATGTTAATACAGGTTGAAGAAGTCATCAGTCACTGATCAAAAATTGTCAAAATTGACGAAGTGCTGCTCGACCAGGGAGAACTTTAGCGCCCAGGATAGGTGTTATTTAGAGAGTGCGATGTTGGCAAGTGTGGTGTGTATGGCGTCGTGGTCCGTGCTTGCTCCTCTGAGTGCCGATGAGTTAACGAAGCCATTTGACGGTGCGTTTTGTACAGCAAAACGCACCCTGAAATACGTTAATGTCACTGTTTAGCCAAGAACAGGGCCGTCGCTTTGGTTTGCCTATTATAAATGTTGATGTTGCTCATCATGTTGCTCATCGGCAACTCTGGTAGAACACACCCTGCACTTAAGCTCAGGAGATCGCAAAATAGGAAAATGGAGGAGACATATCGCTCGGAACGAAGCATTGCGAACGACGGCTTACGCTTGCATTGCTGACGATTCCCGGTCCTAACGTCATCATGATGTTGCTGTCCCTCTTGCTCGCATTGGCGCTCCGCAGGAGCTAGTACAAGGAAATCGCTCGAATTGGTTGCTCGTCCATTTTCGCTCCTAGATAACAAAAAGCGCAGCGCCACGTCCTTACATAGTCATGGCGAAGATGCTCAGGGGGCAGGGTATCACATATTCACATACCATGGAGACAGTTCACGTGAGAGGGATAAAAGGAAAGATTTTTGGTGAAGTGTTTCAATCATTTCCCGACAACCTAATATTTTCTCGATTCAAATGAGGTCTCCGACAGAGTATAGCAGAAAAATCCTCGGGTTACATTGAAGACCGATTACCAGGCTGCCAAAATCGGCCAAAATTCGATCGCAAGAGCAGCACTGAATTTTGATGGATTTGCTGGCAGACCTTTCACATCCCATCACATTTTTAGTAGTTTTGCGGTATGGGTACGACCTTTCGTAACTTCGTAAAACTTCATAAACTGTACTGATGTGTGAAAGGTATGCTAATGCATTATGTACTTTCAAATTTGATCTTTGAGAGAGTCAGACACTCCACTTATTGCCGGAACAGGCTATTAACTATTTATATATCTTAGGGAGTACTAGCTCTCACCGTTGCTATAGATCGCTTATTGGCGATATTAACACCTATAAAGTATTTAAAATTCGACTACCGATACAATATTATTATAGGTGTTGGTGAGTCTCGTCATCCGCAGTAGTGTTATCAAAGGTATGCGCTCCAAAATGCGAGTTATTTTCAGGGCCGTACTTATTTGTTTTTATTTGTACAGTAGTGAACGCGATCATCACGATGCAAGACAATACGATGGTGCTGTCTTTTTGTTTAACTGTTAGTGCCGTATCGAGAGGGTTTTACGATTACATCCTTCTGCTCAGAATTACGTGCATATCTATTTCGGCGATCGCTTATGTTCTCATAATTGCTCGGCTGAACAAGGTTTTTTCTGTTTCGTGACTTTTCTCAACACAGTAGTTGGATTTCCCAATGGTCGATTTGCCTTTAGCAGTTCGCTCGCATGGAACGAATACAAGTAGGTTGTCGTGAGTCACACCAGTTCCATTCCATTCGGCGGTCCACAGTCACACTAGGTAAGCACTTCTCAAGTTAAATGAAGCACAATCAGATAAATTTTGGGTTGATTTGCAGGATTGTCGACAGCAAATGCAGTTGTGTTCCTATTAATACCTGATATTATTAAGTATATCGGTATATATGACTACTCCAAGACTTATGTTACCATATTGTTCTCACTGTCAATGACTAATGTGAGTTTTGTAAGTAAGTTACACAGGGCTCAACGCCATGAATAAAAAGCAGCGCTTCATTTTATTTTATTTTTATTATTACATTAATTTCAAGATGAAGCAGATTTCGAATGATTTCGTTGAAAGTGCGCAAACTCCTGAGTAGCTGTCCCATTCTCAGACAGTAGTAGCGGCCGAGAAGCCGCTGGGAAACGGAGTCGCCCGACTGACGGGTCCATCTCGAAGAGGTTACTACATATGTAGCTATCGGCCGAGTGGGCCCCCTAATTAAAATATGCGAGAACGACCGGCTGAGCTGCACACGACCTTCCACCGAGCCGCCAGCGGTAAGCGGCTGAGCCGACTTCCCCATGTGCGCTTGGCTTGTAGCACTGAGTTTTTTTTTTACATTAGTGTAACTCCTATCGAATTCGAGATTTTTGTAAGGAATAAGAGTTAAGTGCATTCAGATCAACTTGTTCATCTTCATCTACACAAGGTCGAAGTGGAACTAGGCTCTAAGTCCGAGACCAAGGATTAGCAGTATTTGTCCGAGAACTTCTCCAACGTAGCATTCCACTGCTGTTTTTGACTAGCAACGACCACTTCAGTTCAATATTTCACTTTCCTAGCAAAAGATACAAATAATTGCAGGAGCTCGAAATGATCCCATACAGTTTAAAGTTTCTGATCGCATCCAAAACTAGCTTGTCCCAGAACTTGCCGACGACTTTTTCCCCCGTTCTTGCCGACAAGTTGTTGGCCCTACAACTCTACCCGACAATCTGCTGTCACCTTGCATTCGCCTTTCTTTGCCGATAACCAGGTGGCAGACTTTTTTTTTTCAATTTGATCACGGCAACCACTGCCATGGTGTCTTCAGTGGATGCATCAGCTATTACGCGGGTGAAGAAACTAGCCTGCAAAATGCTTCGACTCTTCCTTGTCGGCAAATTGTTTGGCTCAAGGGTTGTCGACAATTTGCTGGCATTCTTTTTTGTTTGTTTAAGACATTGATGAGGAGATTATCGAAATTGAAGGACAAACTATAAGGCGTACTCACGGGCACGTTTTTCTCAGGCAGCTGATTTCACGTCCAGGGAATCAAAAAAGTCGAAAAATAGGAAGAATAGTTCCAGTTGGCTGTTCATTCTTCCTCAGGCACCGTTTCTTTCTCCAGTCTCAAAGTATTGGAGTTGATCTAGATAGAAAGTACGTGAATACGTACATAGTAGCAGCTATTCTCTACGGTTGTGAAATGTGGACATGCACAAAGGAAACTGCCTATATCCTCCGGTTAGTGCAGCGACGCTCAGAACGCGCAATGCTCGGAGTACGCCTCGTCGAGCGTGTAAGCGCAAAGAACATCCGAAGCAGAACGGAATCAAAAGACTCCATACGAAGTGCACTCATAATAAAATGGTACTATGTCAAAAAGCTGTTACTCTGTCGTGAAGAAATGTGGGCACATGTGACAATTGGTTGGGTACCAATGACCAAACCTCGCGAAGGAAGGCCAAAGACTCGATAGCTTGATGATATTGTAAGATTTCAACAAAAGGATTCGAATGAACTCGGCGACGACTGAACCATTGTGCTCCACGGGTGCACGAACAAATCCGCTGAACTCTTGTGATGAAAAAGATAAATGAGCAAATAGATAAAAAAAAGGTGTACCAGGGAATTTCCGATAACCTTTGAATTCAAAAAGCCTGCTGTTTTTCATGTGAGGAAGTAATTAAAAACTTGGCTTTGGCTCTTTCTTATCGATAAACTGTTGAGAGGAAATGCTGTTGATGGCATGATGACGTCAAACCTGTCGACAATGATCTGCTAGTTAAAAGCATGTCTGCAAGTTGCTATTGGGTAAACGTGGGCTGACAACTTGTTCTAGGGGTTCTAAGTATCTACTTTCCAATGAGAAACGGTTGTGGAGCAACTCCGCACTTCACTCGATGAGCCCACCTCACAACTCGGCCGAAAGGCTTTACCCAGGCAAAACCGAAAAAATGTGCAAAAATGCGGAGGGTGCCTTAACTTGATTGTATTCGGTTTGCGGGAAAACTGAAGTGACATGCAAAATTGCGTCTATGAGTTGCACACATTGTTGTGGCGGGAAAACTTGTTCAGTCTAACAGGAATTGTCCTGGTGGACTTTGATTCCCAGTCAGACTCCGTTTGTCAGCAGCGGTGCTCCCCATAAGAGGAGTAAGATCAGCCGTGACACGTAACACGTTGATCGTTACGAGATGTCTTCACATCGTCCTATTCCCGCCACGGTTCAACTGAATGACCACTTCATGAAATCCCCTTGCCAGAGAGATTCCTACGGCTGACTTTACAGATAAAGCTCTAACGGAAAGACATCATACCATATTGCCTTTTCAGAGAATCATAATTTAACTATAAAGTAAAGCTGTAAGCTCCTCCGGAGCCCTAATACAGTCTGTATCAAAAGTATAGGGACACCTTAATTTTTGCCCATAACGAAGCTCAGGTTTGTCTAATCGGTCTGATTTCGTGCCCATTCGATTCAGCGAATCAAATAACCTTAGGGCACATGATTTCAGTCAATAAGATCGACTCGTAGTGTTTTTATAATTTTTTGAAGAGAAAAAGTGAGGAATTCCTTGTATCGAAAGTATAGGGACACTTGCTGTTGAGTGATCGTTTTGCTCGGAAAAAATCAGCAAAAGATGGATTGATAACCATTATGTAATCCTTCGTTTATTGCCACTTCAAACATCCTACTGCCCGCGCTGCAGAAGTTGTTACCGGCGAGAGATTGCCGGTCCAATCCTTCCACCACGGGTGAGCTGAGTCACGTTCAGTTGGGGTGACTCAAGTGGATAATTGCATTTTCTCGCCTGAAGATGAAGTTTTGGTAACAGTAGCACTGCACTCGTGGTACCATAACATCCCCAAGGCTCTGGCAGAGCTCGCTGAGCTACATTCCGGACGATCTAAAGGCACAGAGCTACCTACGCCATGCTCGTATTTGCGTCCCTAACCGTGCAATCATTGCACCAATTGTTCATTGTTAAAAATATGACACTTTCTTCACATAGTGAATTCGCCCATTTTGGGGAAAGGTTACTCGGATGTCTTGTGTAGAATAGAGCTGCATCCTGGTCTTCATTGAAGAAGCCAGCCTCGCCTTGGAGAAGCAACCTAGGAGGTGATGGTTGCAGAGATTCGAATGCCACAACGAGCATGATGTGCGCAGTCCTTTGCTTCTCAGTCATGCAGAATGTGGCTGAACTAGCTCTGCCGGAAGCTTGGCGATGTCGTATAACTACTACTGAGATGACGTCGTCGACGAAACTCCATTCTCAAGCAAAAAAATCAAGCCATCTTCGTGAGTTAGCCCACTAGACGATGGCTGAACTCGCAGAAGCTCTACGCCTTGGTGCAGCAACGGTGCTCTCAACACTAATTCCAATGCAAAATGTGTTGAAGACTATTTATAGACAGATCTGCGCCCACAACAGAGAGTGTGTTTCAGATGCACTCATCGAAAATGCCGTTGTGTGTGTAGTTGAGGCAATCTGGAGATTAACCTCGCCAGGAACAATTTCTAGAGTACGGGAAACAGGACGCCTAAAGTGCCAATAAACAAAACAGTACCAGCTAGTTATCAATCCACATTTTTACTGATTTTTCCGAGCAAAACGATCACTCAACAGCAAGTGTCCCAGTACTTTTGATACAAGGAATTCCTGACTTTTTCTCTTTAAAAAATTACAAAAATACTACGAGTCGATCTTATTTATTGAAACCATGTGCCCAAAGGTGTCTTGGTACGCTTAATTGAAGGGGTGAAAGACCAGACCGATTAGAAAAACCTGAGCTTCGTTATGGGCAAAAATTGAGGTGTCCCTATACTTTTGATGCAGACTGTACACAAAATATGCAGATTGTGCACAGACCTTGTTGAAGTCATTTTCCAAATTTCAGGTGATTCTCAACGCACTTATCTTCTCATATCGACACAAGGAGATACTGGCCAGCTTGAAACACCTTATGTGTTCAATTCTACGTCATGGACCATTCAAGAATAGACGCAGAAGTGATGATGTTACACTGAAAGTAGTACCATTAACGAGCAGAAGAGCACACACGGATACTCACACGGCTGCATAATAAACACTTTTACAGTTTTCTCGTTTTCAGCAGTCTTTATTGCTCAGTATTCTCGTTTTTTTTCTATTGATTCACTCTGAAAACTTTCCCACAAACACATTTTCCAAAGTCTGACGCATGGGTATTGGTTTGAACAAATACATATTCTTCCTGTTAAGGGGAAGCGTTTCCTTTATTAGAGGCAGTTCTCTACGAACAAGTGTTCTTCTAGAAGATCACTTCTTCAGCGAGAACCACGTGCTTTTTCCGATTTCCTGTGACATGTACACATGCTTCAAAAAGGTTTCACCAATGTATGTAGGATAACAATGACGAGGAAGGCATTAACTGTATTGTCGATGGGCGATCCCGGTACTGCAGAATGTCTCCTCACAAATAAGTATCCTAAAAAATCTACGGCTCAGAAATGTTAAGGCATAGTTCGTCCGGGCGCTGTTACACACAATTAAGTGTGTGACAGGTGTCGCAATGGCATTACAGCGCACTGCACTACATGGCACACTCACTGTGTAACTAGTTGATTGTTAACGTTTTTCTGAAATTTTCATGTTTTCAACATTGCTAATGGCTGACAGGAAAAGCAGGAGAGTGCTCCACCCCAAGAATGCATGTCGTCACAAAAGCAAAAGGAAAGTTTGCTTCAGACGTACTATCAAAAGTGCACTAGATTGTGAACCTAAAATTGGTGGTTTCGTGACAATAAGACCTCCACACATACTAAAGGTAGTGACGCAACTTCATATGTGTAGACAGATAAAACTTCAAAAAAAAAAATTAGTGACGCAACTACGTATGTGTAGATAGACAAAATTCTAAAAAAGATGAAGAACGTCTGATTGGTGTTAATGCAATAACTGGATAGCTCGGGTGAACATGGACTAACCAAGAGCCTGTATTCCAAGCTGCAGAATCCTGGAAATCAACTGGACTGTATTCGAACCGTCACCCCTCACATACTAGTCTGCACCACTATCCACTCCGCTTGTGAGTGTTCCTTCGTGCTAGTAGGACCACCACGCATACGATCTCTGATAAACAGGACGCTGAAGGCTAAAGTCAATGTTGGGTCATTTCATGGAATATATGACATTATGAGCAAAATGTAATAGTAATTCCTCTGTTGATAAGGGTTTGTTCACAGCAAAATCCGAACCTGCGTTGACTATAAAAAGATGTTGTTCTAAGTTTCTTTGATTTTTTCTTCCTAGTGCAGTCCTCTAGTAGGACAGTAGTTTTTCATAATATCAGGTTGTCAATCATAAAACGTCTAATTTTTGAGGACAAATTTTGACCACTGTTTCTCAAACAGGAAAGGGTACAATCAATCTGAGAATGCTTCTGTACTATCCATACCTCCTTGTTATCTTAATGGTAGCTTGGTTACGCGAATAGACTAGAAGGGTGGGAAACAAGTGGCGGTAAAGTGGTGAAGGGTGTTTTCAACATCATGTTGAGAATTGAAGTTTTTTTTTCGAGTAAGATGTCGGCCGATTCCTGGAAGGAGCTGTGGCAAAGTGGAGCAAAATTTGTCTAGTGCAAAGAGTGGCAAGTGGATTCCCTTCCCTGCTTTTCGAGAACTGATCGAGAATTAGCATTTATTTTCGGGGGTCAAACTGTGAAAAATCCGTTCATCGAGGTACTTCACCTCGTCGTTTCGCCTCGAATACCTCCATATTTTTAGGCTGTAAGTGCAAACACTGCCGCTTATGCAAGACTAGCTTGCCACCTATCCGCTCTCCCTACGCCTTTCCTGTCATCGTTAACTTGGTTCATCACAAAGCTCACTTCGCAGCTTTATGTAACCACAAAAGAACTTCTTGAAAAAACGATGTTCGCATGTATTAGGTTGAGGAGGAAGTAATGGAAGAAACGGCATCCAGGTCAGATTTCCATCCCTAACTTCTGAGAGGGTTTTTCCTAGTGAATTTAGTATACACCTTTCCAATCTATTACGTTACTCCAACGCATGGGTAGAACGCTGTTTCTCTACTATCAGAATTGTGCAGGATACGGCTAGTCATACAAAGGGACTCCCGTTCGAAAATGGTCAAAATCAACGGGCTCTTTTTCTCCCAAGAAGAAACTGAGGGGTGGGACAAGATAGTGATGGGAGAGTGACAAGGCAGGAGAGTAGGTATGATAAGTTGCAAGAGTGCAGGACAGTCCCGCTAGTTTGCGGCAGGACTTTTTATCGAAAAAAGTGCAAATTTTGGCATGCAAAATGGGCGACGTAGAGCAGTGTTCTTCGATTTT
>KN727362.1:2553-27382 GCA_000816745.1 Ancylostoma duodenale
CCATAAGCAGTATCAGCTGCAGCTACAGTACCTGACTGCGACTCATCCTCCTTCGCTAAAATGACATCCAATGAGACAACTCGGACGCATTCGTCGCACGCGACGAATGCGGATCCCGGATCACGCCGATTCGGAGACATTGAAATAGATACTCGGGAAAACTGATGTTATTATAGACTACCGAAGTTGTATGTAGTATAGCAATAGCAAGTTACTGTTATCCAATAGTCTTTTCAAACTTCAGCTATTCAAGTTGACTTTTACTCCTAAAACGATGCTAAACTAAAGTATGTAACGCATACTCGGTTATGTGTTGAAATGACAAATTTCCAAGACATTTGTAACAGAATTATAAGAGGTGACTTGTTATCAAACCGGTTTTCTTTGGAAATTTTCGTTCTCACCACACTTAAAAAGGTAATTTGATGCCCCTGATCATGAAAACTGATATCTAGGCATATAGTTCTGTTCATTTGTATTCCATCATCATTACACGATTTTCTGGTTGGACATAGCTTCTCTAGCAGACAATCGTGTTTGTGAAGGTGACCCAGCACTCCTGAAGGAGATCAGTTTTGCCTACAGCGTGCCCTCAGGAGTGTGAGGTTCTCGTTGTAGGAGAATTAGCATGCGAGACGATAACCCGGCAAGCCTTGAGGACAAATTAGCCTTTCAGCGATCCTCTTATACATAATCAACAAATCATAATTTATTAATCTTTTATTGAATTTTCCTAATTTAATTGCTAATTTTCCGGCATAGCTGCCTTCGTCAGAGTCAGGAAAAAATAAAGAGAAGTATAATATTCGGTATTTACCCCTCAAACACTTCATCACATCTACACTAATCTGAAATTGAAAGTAAAAAGAACGAATCGAACAAATTCCGTTTTCCATTCTTGACGGAATACTTGAGCTAAACAAGGTCTTGAAATGGTCTGCAAGTTTTCTCTGGATTTTTTGTCACCTATCAACAATTCGTAGTATTAATGTTGGTTGGTTAGTTAGTACGAATTATACTTGAAACAGTTTCTTCTCATGAATACTCATGGGAATGAGGGAAATCAGAAGAGTTTAAAAAGTTTCAACCGATTCTATTGATATCCTCCTGTATATTCTTGCTTACTCTTTTGTAAATATACTGTTGTGTATCAATATTGCGTAGGGACTAGTGGAGTTTTCCTACTACAGAAATCTCAGGCTGCTGGACAACAAATAAAATATCGTGTATTGCATGGAAAACCGAAGTAACTTGCTGTTCATATTGTGAACATATATAAAGTATTCCTACGAATAGTCTGTTCCGTTGTAGCTAGTTGCAAGGTCATAAGAGTTAATAAGGGAGTGGGAAGCTGCACAGGAGCAGAAGAGTGTTTAGAGTAAGGCAGGCTATGTGTATACTCAGCCATTGTTGCGTTTGAAACAAGTTATGCCCTGAATACACTTTCGCCGCGTGCGATGCGCGACGTCGAGAGCGGCAAGACACGTATTGGTGATACCGCCCACAGCAGCTGGTAAGAGTTGGTTAGGTCCAACACAGCTCCCACAAGACACCCGCAATTAGAGGTGCGAGTAAGGTGCGAGAGTGGTGCGAGAACTATCTAAGCGCACCTCTTGTCCGTCACCCCCTTCGCACATGTGAGGTATCGTGAGCCACGCTTTCCGTCCGTGCGGGACCACTAAGCAGCATCCGGAACTGAAGGACACGCATACATCAGCATACAGGAAGAATTGCGCAGAAAGAAAGGACCCAGTGCAGCCGATCATATGAGAAGGCAACATTGTCATTCAAGTCAACATTGCGTCATGGAGAGTGAGTTATTTTTACTTTTGTTTTGAAAGTCTTATCAGTTCATTAATGGTGGGAACGGACTGAGTTAGGAATGAGTGAGTGAGTTAGTTAGTTAGTAATTGAATGAAGGGGTGAGTAGGTGTTTGTTTAAGACAATGGATGTCCCCTATCCTGCCAGAATTTTTTGTAGACTATTTTTTGTACCCTTGAAGGTCTTTTCAACTCTGTTTATGACATTGCTTATTCCGTTATGTTTGGAAGGGTATTCCAATTTTGTTTTGATTGTATTTTATTTAGTAACATTATGTTATTAACTATGTTTTCCCTTTACGTGTCAAAACAGGCCTGTTTGGCAGCGCTAGAAATCGGCTTCAGCGCGCCCAAGGGTTCGATTCCCGGCGCGATCGAAAAAGTTTTGCACGAATTGGAATCACTTTAGAATCAAGTGTGGAGTAAAGAGGGTGGAAATGTTAAAAAAAATTAAGTATGGGTAGCCAGATCGATCGATTGCACATACGAGAATTCTGCTGCAGGGCCCATTTGAACGTGGAAAAGTAGGGTGACTTAGACCTCGTGCTGATGGTCTCTGACTGGAAATCAGCAAATGCTTTTCAAAATGGCCATAGAGGACGATCAGCTCTATCTCTTACCAGAGTTTCGATTTTCCAGAGCTCCATATGTTTTTGGAGGCTCGATGGGAAATTTTTCAAGTTTTCGGGTCTCCTAGGGAAATTTCCCATTTAACTCACTCAAACAGGAGCAAACATTGGGGCCCGATAATGAAGACGAAGAATGAATACTCGGAGCTCTATTACGAAGATAGTGAAATTTCGGTAAAAGGCGAACTACCATCATGGGAGTTGAAAAAGTGAAAACCTCGCAATCTGAACAGATTATGAAAATGGAGTGAATCTGTTTGAGAAATCAGTGAGACCGTTTGGCTCACGCAAAACCTATCTACTCACCTTCCCCTTCTTACCGATTTACTTCAAGTGACGGGACATTGTCGACTAAATGCCCCGTAATGTCTTGCACACTTTGCATAGGGTCTGGTTCAACCTGCTCTTTCCTGGCGCCTTTGTGATGATCAAATCTCTGACCACCATAAGGAGCATTTTCCAGGCCCTCATCTCCGCTCAGAATTCTTAGGAACCCTCGAGCACCTGCCGTTTTAGAGAACATACTTTTCACGAACGCATATGATGCTATGGGTCGCTGCTCTTGATGATCGTCCAGATTTGATTTCATGAAGCAAAATCTCCCAAAATGTTGCACAGCTCATAGCAATGATTTTATAGCCAAAACAGAGCAACGCTGTGACGAAGACCCGAGCCAAAAGTGATATAAGTAACAAATGTTTCAAGCTATCAGCATACATGAAAAGCCCTACAGGAGATCGCGAATTCAAGGAGCAAAACGACGTTGAACGGTGAAATACCACCAACTGCCCCGGAACTTTTGCACGCAGCTAATACTTGATCAAGCTCTCGGTCTACTGCAAAAATTTGTCCACTTCCAAAACACTTTGAACCTTTCGCGATTTTTAGATAAGAGCAGGACGAAAGATGGACTGTGGCGGAGAAATAATTGAGATATCGTTGTACAATAACCTGTGAAATCCCAATGCATAATAGCAAGGACACAAGCGGGGTTTGAAGCGAGATGCTGCTAGTGCCCTACAAATTATACAGATTCGTGTCTTCGTGTGTAACGTTGTGTCTTGATGTGCATTCTGGTGGATACACGTTGGAAGTCGTGTACATTAAAGGACTTTATTAAGACAAATCGCATGCTTACGCATGGCAGGTAACCGGACGATCACCAGAGAAAGCCCGAAGCTTGCGAAATTTCACCTCGTCATAAAGGTTTACAATTTCATGTACTGATTCACTGGCGAACATGGCCTATATTATTACATCATCACTTCGAATATTTAGGAGAACTGAATCCACTTATGTACAGAAAGCTGGCAGTAGCGGATCGGACGGCGGCAGTGACGAATTTAGACGCGGCGCGCCTTTCTGCGGAAGTAGCAGCAGACCATGCACTGAAACACAAGGATAAGGTCAGGACTGATGGGGGAGACGGTCGTGCCAGCTCAGAAATTAGTGAAATGCTCGTTTTTGTCTTAGTTTTGCGTTGCAAATGCCAGAGAGTGCTCGAGAGTTTAAAAAGACCACAAAATCGGCGACAAACATTGTCGCAAGTGGCACTCCACAGCATCTCTGCTGTCCACAAACCTACTGCTCGTTCGCTGCACTTTGTGACGTGCCTGACCATACCTGCTGTCCTGCGTTCTGTCCCACTTGGCACACGGATTGTCCAGGGCACTGGTAGTTCTGGTTGCACGAGCCGATCTGAACTCCTCCGACGCATGAGCAGGGGGCCTGAGGAGCCTGAGGCATTGGGGCAGCGGTGGCTGGTGGGAGGCTGGCTGGAGAGGCTGAGGTGTCCCAGACGCAGACCTGTATGGGGATAAGGACTGCTTTTGGGAGGTTCACACAAGGAGGATGGTAGTTACCTGAGCCTGGACGTCGAAAACAGTTCCGGGAGCGCATGGCATTCGCTGCCATCGACCGCAGAACAGATTGTTGGGTGCTGGCTGGCATTGGAGGTAGTGAGTGCGGGACTGGGGATCAACGGCAAGAGGGTCGACCATCCACGAGCAGATTCCCTGGTATTGGGCGTTTTGCACTCCTGATCCTTGCACTGAAAAAGGCAATATTTGCCAGAGAGCTCACAGCACAACGTAAGCTAGCTTAAAGTGACATAAAGTGGTTAGGCCCTACCAAGAGGGCAGGCCTGTGGCTGTACGATGGCTGGTTGTTGTTGTGGGCAGTACTGCTGCTGAGTGGTGGTGGTTTGGCAGTTCTGAATGAGAAAGTTAGGCCTTAATTACAAGAGGGGATAGGTTTAATTGATGCTCACCACAT
Organism: Ancylostoma duodenale; assembly: GCA_000816745.1. Taxonomy (NCBI): domain Eukaryota; kingdom Metazoa; phylum Nematoda; class Chromadorea; order Rhabditida; family Ancylostomatidae; genus Ancylostoma; species Ancylostoma duodenale. The sequence continues at coordinate 7,278 of KN727362.1, forward strand.
CAGGAGGAACTTGGCACTGGCAAGGATTCGACTGTTGTGAAGGCTGGGGGCAGCAGTTTACAGACATGAGACTCTAGAGTTAGGTAACATTAGAAAACCCCGAATGGGGTAACAATCACCGAATAGGTTACCCTTTCGTTGTTGCCGTTCGTGGCGACACAAGTGCACTGTGGCTGCGTAGGCGGGCAAGGACATGACTGGTACTGAGAGAACTGGAGCGGTTGCTAAACGAGCAAGAGCTACTACTAGCGTCGTCAAACAACTAGCCATAACTGGCTAAACGCGCCCGAGTGACCAGTTACCGAAGTGCTGGTGGGTGAACGGCGAGCCTTTTCCGAGTTAACCGGTACGTTGACTGGTTCCAGAATTTCCGGACTTGGGCACACGCAGTTGTCCTCGCCGTTCGGGCACGCGCACTGGCGCGGAGCCTCGCGGATTTCTTCGACGAGGAACTGAAACTGAGCATTTTAAATAGAAATTTAAGGTATATAGGACAGGGGAAAGCTTTATCCGTCTTGTCGAAATCTGGGATACACAGGAAATCCGGGATAAATATGTATAGGTGCAGCAGTTCTAGTCCTTAGGGTACCGAAAACTGCAAAAACAAAGCCCCAGATGTATTCTTACAATTCTTTCTCCATTTTCAGCAGTCAGCCGAATAGGCCCTATCAAGCTATACTTTCCTCAACATGTCAAGAAAAAATTGGCTACATTCCAGATTACTACTGAAGTTTAGACGAGTAATTTTGAGGTTCACACGAGTAATTTTACGCGGACTGCATCTTCTTCCCACTCTGTACTTGTTATAGAGGCGAAAATGCTAGCAGGACCTTTCAAAAACACATAGCCAAATAAGGCACTCCGTCAGTGAACGCTTCAAAATGAACAGAAAGTATGTTCTTATGTGGAACGTGATCTTCTTAAAAAGATTAGCGAATCGTTCAAGTGTTATCCTCTTTGGCGGCTGCACCGTTAAGGATTCTTCTTTGAACTAAAGCGAAACTCGTTGAAGTGACCACCACCACACATCCCGACATTTCCCCCGACAGTGTTTACTCACGTCTGCGGAAAAGTGAGCGAACTACGACGTTTCAGTTCGGCGAACGCAACAAAACGAGCCTGAACGGGCCTTAGAGGGCCTAAGCATACCTCGGTAGCAGTCTGAGTGGGGCAGAACTGGTACATGGTGGCGTTGTTCGATTCGCACAGTTCCTGCTGTCGTTTCACAGAACGAATGGTCTTGCAACGACGTGCGGACGCCACGAATTCGTAACCGGGAAGGCACTCGCGTAGTAGCCAGATTCCTAGGTCTTTCCTGGAAAATGCAAAATTTCTGAGGATGCAGCTCTTCGTTTCCGCGTTGACTTCCTTTAAAAACGGGAAGCGCGCGGACACATTGTGCGGCGTTCGTTCGGCGGTTCTTTAGGGGAGTTCGGAAACATTGCGCAAACACCCGAGGAAACGGGACACGGAATTCCTTAGCCGAAAATAACACTGAAAACCGCCCTGTAATGGGCAGCGAGGGGGAGGGGTATCGCTGGCGCTTCTCTACGTCATCCGGTGTGTTTCTAGTCTGTTTAACGCCTCTTCAGACGTGATAAGCTAGCCCCGCCGGGCACCACTTGAGACTTGAGAAGTGGAAAAATGGGAGCAAATTCACGAAGCACATGCAATGGATGAGCAGTGAGCACCAAAGGAGGGGATGCTGCTCACCTGTCAGCTGCGTACGAGCTCTGACGGACGCATTCGACGTAGCGGTGGGGATCGCCGGTGGCTCGGGGGAAGGAGGGCAGTTGGCAGATGTCTCCGAGGATGGCCCTCCAGTACTTGGGCGTCTCTTCACCGGATTTCGAGTCCGCTACTGCGAATGCTGAATTAGGGCACTTGTGAGGAATCTAGGAGCTGGGACGGTATAGGTAATGTTCTAATAAGCCCCGATTGGGGTAACTGTGGCATAAGGTAAGAGACCAATGAAGCGATTTGGGTATTAAACCCGTTCATTACCTGCGAGGCAGGAAATTGCGATGAGAAGACGATGCATGTTCTGTGCAGGATATCGGTGGCGCGGCCGCCACCGTTATATACCTCACCACGCCCTCGCTTCAACCGGATCATCCCTCCTTTTTGGCTAGCGCTTTTCTGATTGGTTGCTCAACACCTGCTCACCGCCTCGATTTGTCCCCCAGCACACGGCGCGCTGCCTCCGCCCCACCCGCAGAGGGTTCCAAGCCGCGCGCGAGCGCGCGATTCTCGCTTAGTCATCGCCAAGTACAACATGTACCTCGGACACTTGAAGCGGAGCCGCAAAGGAAAGAACATCAGCTGTAGCTGAAGAACATCACATTCCGGGCTCGGTTTCTTAGATCGGCAACACTTATTTCCCGTTTGCTGAACACAGCAAAGTTGCTTGTCGTAAGGAGAACCTCTTCTTGGTCCGATTTTTCCTAGTGATCTAGAATCGGTGCAGCAACAAGTTTCTCAGAGTGAATCGCGTATCCAGAGCATCATTTGCTGCTGGCCTCTCATCGAATGCAGTCACCATTAATGTCCATTCGAGACAGTTTCAGTACCGCGGTTTCCTATCTAAGACCTCTCACTTCCATTAGGTAGAAACTGTTTTCGTACTGATGCACCAGGTAATTCAGTCCCTAGTTTCGACCAATATAATTACTCAGTGTTATGCATAGTTTCTTCCAGCGGCTGCAATGTTCTAGCAACAGAAGATGTAGTACTGTACCTTCAATTTTGGAAACGTTTCCAGAGTAAATGAAGAAAAAATTTGCATATCAATTTCACTGAAGTATTGACAATCCCACCACTTAGCACACATTCATTCCTAAACAGATAAATGACCACCTGGCGCCACGTAATAAAAAATTTTACTTTCTATATCAAGTATTAATTTCTTCCATGTTTATGTTTCTTTCAGCTGTCATTGTTAGGAGCATCTGCTAGAGAAGCTCAAGAAAGGATGAGCCTTGCTCTTTAGGCATGCATACCGCTTGTAGATTTGCTACTGTGATGCTATATGGAATTTCGCTAAGGATAAGTGTAAAAAAAACAAAAAAAAACACGAAAATATGATATTCAAAAGAAAGTGCCCAACAGGTTGAGCATGTGGGCGCTTTTCTGCTAAGAACGGTTTTGGAAGCGATATTTGAGATGGTTCTTTTCAACTGCTACAAAATTCGTTGATGCAGCTCCCAAAACAGGGGACACTACCATTATTACGTAGGTAATCTACCAGCTTCACCGTCTGGATCACCAGTCTCACTCACAGGAGCAGGCTTAGAATATGTTTCTAGAAGAAAAATCTGTAGGTTCTGCAACATATCGAGACTCGCGCGAACGGTTACTGAACTCGACGCCCTGACCTAGATCTCCGTACCACACAACGCAGGTGAAGTGAAATTCCAAGCTTTTCCTGATTGAAGATTGTAGAACCCTCAGCGACATTTATGTCACCTTCGATTTTTGGTACAGAGATCAAGACAAATTGATAAAAACCTAACATCCGGCCAGAAACAGATTTCCTTTTTTTCCGAGAATCATCAGTATTACGCTTATACTGTGGGTTTTGAGAAGTATCAGAATCTTAAGAAATAATTCACTTGATTCCACAACCTCTGTCATTTTCCAGACGAAAAGGGCTTTGTTTATTGAGTGCCTCTTTGTATTATTTTGTTTTCAAAATTTTATTTCATGCACTTATTGGTGTCCTCCAACAAACCGCATAAATGACTGAATCTTCGTAGAGAGGTCAGCTTATCATTTGCAATCTGGGAAATCCATCTACTTCTCTGGCTCGGAAGACAGATATGCCAGTTCTTAGAGTCTACTGTCCGTGAACTTCTCCATTCTCTTGAGTAAAGTACATCCTACTGTTTCTCTCCTTCTTATCCACAATGTTGCGATGCTATCTTAAGCTTAACAGCTAATATTTACCCTCAATGACATCAAAATCCGAGATGTTCGAGTGTTTGCGACATTTGAGAGGGGATGCTTTACATGGTTTTTTAGCGTGAGAGCCGCTTTTTAGATGCCTCAGAGCCGGGCGAGGCTCCTCGCCGGGGGATCGAGGAGCCGATGGCCAGTTGTTCGTTTCGGGAGCAGCAAAGAGCACATTCCAGCAGTTCTTCGTCGCTGGAATGTCGCGCGCTGCCCAGTCCAGCTCCGGCCCTAATGACTCAACTTCGCACCGCACAACTACTCAAACAGAACGGGCTGCGTGTGGGAGTAAGGCAACGTGCCCAGATGCTTGTTCGTCTGTTACCGTTCGGCAGCTACATGACTTTGAGCAAGTCTAGAACGGATGAGTCAGTAGTGAATCAGGCCCTAAGCCATCAAGAAGGCTTTCACCACCAGTTTTTCCTCACCTAACCGGCAAATACGGCATGAAAATGAGGCAATCTCTAAATTTTCTGGATCTTTTAAGCCACATTGTAGTTATATCGAGTTATATCTACTCTTTAATGATGCGTTTTATATCTACTCTTTAATGATGCGTTTTCATCCGGGAATGAGTTGTTCGACAACTTAGCTTACATTATCTTTGACCTCGATCCATTTACTAAAAAGAGCATCTCCCTCAGGGTCGGTCCTGAGATTCTGACATAATAAGGTTCTGCAGGGGCCGCTGATCACAGTGGTACATGCACTTATTCGCGAGGGATCCCTTCATGAACCTTCTACATATTTTTGGAGAGTTCGAGATACCCGTTGGTGGTGTTACTAACTGTAGAAAAAAGCTTGATAATTCTGCATCAAACTAATGAGCAAAAAAAACTAATAATCATCTATCGTAAGTTTGCACATCAAGAGCATAGATCTCTACAGCTTCTATACGCTACAGCTTCATCTCTCCACGTTAGCAGTCCTCTTCAACTTCTGACCTTTTTTTCTCTGTAATAGACCCCACGTTCAGTACAAAATAAATAAGATGTGAGAGAGCTTGAGAGATTTCCCTCAACATTGATAGTGTCTATCACACCGTTTACATAAAATGTGTTTCCGTGCTAAGCTTGCTGCTAACGAGTTAACTTTGAACTGAAACCTTATTACTCGACGACAGCTAACCTACTACTTGTGTTTAAAATTCAAAAAAAAATGCATGGTAGGGAAGACATCCATGCTCCAGATTTTGAAGCAAGTACCTACTCTGATAGCTGTGCAGCAGGAGCGCAGCCCGAACGGCGTAATGATTCGGGTAAAAACCATAGCAGCAACGGTTCCCAGTTGCTGCCATCCTCCCCTCGATTGCAGCTATCCGTCAGCAATTGCTGCTACAGGGACGAAAGCTTACAGTGAACAGCACTCCCTACAGGGAACGAAAGCCTACAGGGAACAGCACTCGAGGGGAGGATGGCAGCAACTGGGAACCGTTGCTGCCAGGGTTTCTACTTGAACCATTACGCCGTTCGAGCTGCGTTCGTGTTGCACAGTTATCAGAGTAAATGAATGAATGAATGATGCCCTTCGATTTGAATCTACACACATGCAAAATAGTGGATTTTTGAACAGGTGAGTTCAGGAAAGCCAAGGAGACTTTGAATTTTCTCAGCTCATCCATATCGAAAGAAAGCGCCTTTTCGAACTTCTTTTTGAAAGATTGGTTAGCACCTTTTATGCTAGCTATAGTATGTCTTCCAAGCTATGAAATACAGATTTGGTAAAAGTACAGCTTTGATTCTTTGGCAAGTAGTTTGCCCAAACTCCATGATCTGACTCCTAGATTCATAGAACATGACGTGTTTTCATTGCTTGGTTATTCACTTAGCTAAAAGTTATATAAATAGTTATTGCGTAGTCATAGTCAGGATTTATCTTCAGGGCTAGGATTTACGAACGCATTACCGAACCATATCAAGTCAGCGACCTCTTAGCATTATGAACTCCACACGATAACCAATCACACTAACCATAGTTAGCTTGCCGTTCATTGTTTCCATGTATATCCCAGCCCATCGTGAATTCATGAACGATTTGATCATGCATCTCTGAGATTAATACACTCTATAACAAAATTTTTCAGAGCAGTACATAACATGTATTCTCAAAAGTGAAAATCTATAAAAATAAGTTAGGTTTTTATTCTTGTGGATGGTTATCCTCAATCAGTACTGATATCAGTACTAGTCGGTATTAAAGAAAAAATCAAGCCGAAACCGACCATCCATAGCCCACAAATTAACCTCTCTAAGGGTTTTCTTTGCTGAAACACTCTAAAAACGGTAAACTCCATTATTTTCGCCCCGTTTTTGAGAATAACAAGTTTGGATTATCTTGCTCATAAGGTAGCACGGCTACGGCTGTCGACACATTGATAACTGCCCTGTTTTTTCTTATTTCTGATCGGGTTCTTGTACCTAATTTTTTTTTACAACAAGCAAATTCTCATGCTCATGGTGTGAAGTGATTCCGAGCAAAAACTTTTGGAAGTAAATGTGTATTTAACGGTAGGCTTGTGTGATTCCGAAATTCCACGAATAACTGAAGGCGTTTTTGTGTTGTTTGTGGACTGGTAGGCGCTCGGAGGAGCTCACCGAGGGCAGGCTCATCTGCTTGCCGAGGCGGCGGAGGTGTGCAACTGAGCTGCGAGTTTCGAAGTGTCGAGATAATGCGCCGGCTCATGGCGATCGGCACGTAGCGCGGCAGAAGAACGCGCTTGTTTGCGCTTCTTCCGCCTGCAAAAACCATCTGGTTTGTCTGTGGCTCATCATCCACGCAGAATAAGTGCTATGAACTCTTTTCAGGGCAACAATTTATGACACCACACCTCAAACTATGACGCGAAACAAGTGCGGCGCGGACCCTGAACGGTCGGGCAATCGGACAAGGAAACAAGTCGCCAGTTGCTGGCGCGTTGGGCAAACAGCGAGAGCCATGCTCATCCCAAGAACAACTGCTAAACACACTGACACCACAAAAGTGCGACGAACGAGCACGGGGGGGGGGTGCTGCTCAGTTCGTCTTGGCCGCCTTCTCGACCCCGATTCGGTACTGCAGTACGCCTTTGCTTTTGTGGATCAGGTAGTCGAGCCGGATGTTTGACCAGAGGTACTTGAAGAAGAAGTCGTAGTTCGTTTCCGACTTGTAACCGTAAGGTGTGTCCTTCAGAGGCTCCAGCACCTGAAAATGTATAGGATCATCTGTTCTATCAACATTTGGGTTTGTGTGAGTTGTCCAACCTTCTTTATTGACTCAGTTGCGTCGAGGAGGTTGTAATGAGGTATTTTCGTGAAGAAGAAGTGATGAGCAACATGACCTGCAAAGTAAAGGAGTTTTTCTTTTTGGTTAAGCATTTGTGGGCTTTTAATACCCCGAAAGGATAATGTTGCTTCCAAAGCGCAGTTTTAATGGTACAGTACCCATACAGTAACTTTTATACATACATAAAACATAAGTTATGTTCTTCTGCAACTAAATAGTAGAGGTGATGGTTTCGCAAATAACCACTTGATTGGCGTGTCAACACAGCCTAATGGTACAGACTTTGTTAACTATAACCACATCATGACACATTGTTCGACCAGAGAGCGAACATCAAAATAGTCGTCAGCAACGGTTCAGATTACCTTACGGATAAAATTTGTTATACATACACCCAAACATGTGCTGATGAAAAAAAGAAGCAAATAGGGTAGAAAAATTGTGATAAGAAGCAGCATAGTATCCGTGAATTTTGGCGTTCTTCCAATTCTGTTGCTTCTAAATTTCAGATCAGGCATTTTATCGAGCACTTCTTCAAAACTATGACTGGATGTCAGCTTCTTCTGTGCTAGGACGAGATTTGTGGGACGAAAAAGATGAAGTGAATAATTTTTTTTTTCAGGAAGAGATTAAACCACGATGTTTTTACGCTGGGGTGGTACTTTGTCTTGATGTTAAATCCGAAATAAAAAGATGAGAATAAAATAAAAAAAAGGTGGAAAAAACCATGCGTTAGGTACCATGAGGAAAAGAACAATTGCCATTTCATTGTACTAAATACGTAGCAAACTTCAATGATTTGGATGGTCGGAAGTATTGCTATTTTCAATGAATGCACACAGTTCTTATATGTACGGAATACATTACATGTGCATAATACTTGCATTCCGTTCCAGTGAACTAAGGCTACAGTAGAAGGCGCAGATTGGAAGAATGGCAAAACCTCCACACTGCTATGATGTTGCCCCAAAATGCATTGGTGTACAAAAGCCAGGGAAATTTTCCATGAAAAAGTCGAGCAGAGCTCGTATTATTTAGCCGACTAGAGTTCGAGAGTTCAGCAAAGCAGAACTCGGATGCATAATTGCAGAGATGAGTAATCTTATACCAATGGGTAACTGCTGGGTATTGACTGGGTCACAAGTGGTTAAACATTTTGATGAGTGTCAGGTACGTAAGAGGTGAATTTAGGTACGACAAGACGTTTACTACAAGTCATCTCAATGGTACATCTTTCAATGATGCCCTGCAAGTACGTAAACCAGTTTACTGGGTAGCACACACACATAAATACGTAAGTGTGTACGTAGATTCTATCCTGCTGTGACAGTTACACCGGTCCTTTCCAGATAATTTCCGAAGATGTCGATAAAACTGTTCATGTAAATCCTTCATTTCTCAAGGTCCAAGCGGTTTGCTTGAGAACTACACTCCAATTTTACCTAAACTGTTCATTTTAAATTTCGGACTTGGCTCGGATTCTCAGTGAAACTGACAATTATCAAGGAATTCCAATGAATCGCAAGCTTTCGTTTAAGTTTCTTTTGAATTCCTTCTATTTTCCTACCTTATTCCGCATACTTTCGCCAAAAATTTGGCGCTAATGTGAAATCACAAAGGTACTCAATGTTCTCTTTCTTAAAAAGCTTCACGTTCCGAGAGCTAACTGGAATCGAAGAGCCAGCTGGAGATGCTAGCTGATTCTATTGACTTACTGTTGTGGATTCATGGTAAGAAATCTCTTTAGTGCTGAACTTGGCGGGTTTTTGATTCAAACGGGTGTGCTAGTCTACATAAGCAAACAGCATCCGGTTAACAAAGTGACTACTGGAAGCACTCTGAGGCGAGCAAATGTTTCTTCACTTTTGTGGGTTCGGTCTGATGGGAGGTAAACGCCATAGGGCTAGCTACAGCCTTATTCAAGAAGCGACCGGTAGACGGCTTCGGATCCGGGGAACAGGTGAAACATGGAAAGAGAATCTATGTGAAGGAAGTCTAGAAAAGTGAGCGACGGCGGATTTTTAGGATGTTTTCTTGCAATTTTAGGTCCAGGATTTTTCTGACCCTGCAAATTTTTGGAGCACTTTTGATCTTATCTAGTCATCTCCATTGTTCAACAACGGAAAAACGCACCATCGGTGATGTGGTGCATGATGGTGTCAATGCCAAGCCCGTACTTCCTGTCGATGGTTTGCGTCTGACCCCGTACAAACGACCATTCATCATTTTCGTAGACCTGAAAAAGCGGTGGTGGACCAAATTCGAGGGGAGACGTCCGGCGCGGAACACAGCGCCCAAGCACAAACAAACGCCGCCCTTGAACACAGCCACTTCACATTAGAGTGATATCGAAAGCGCCGATCAGCTGGCCCTCCACGCTCACCTCGATCTCCTCGTTCTGATGTTGCAAATAGGTGATGATCACCAACATCAGGCCTTGGAACGTCAGGGGCACGTAGTAGTGCTTGAACCAGTTGTAGACCGAATAGTCGCACAGGTGAAACACTACCTGTAAACTCCACAATATTCCTTGTTCACCACGAAAAATAAGAGAAATAGAACTGACAGCAGCACAGAACAAGCAAGCTGATCCAGAGATGATGCATTTGACGCGATCTGCCGGAGTGGTGAACAATCGTGACCATGGCCAGAAATGCGACCCGTCCGGAAGCCCGATAACTGTGTAGATCGGGTTCCACCTGGAAATAAAACACTCTAATGCATTTTCTGAGATGTATCGTTCAATATGTTATGCCTATATATAAAGATCATCTTGATTACTTGTGTTACCATAAAGGAATGGAAGCAATGCTTGATGCTGCTCTCTTAACCTCCCCCATATCACCCCTATTCTCATCTCAGTCTTTCTTTCTTGATCCAAACACATGCACTCACTTGACGATTACAGCTAAAGTAAAAGTTAACTGGTGTTCTATCCTATCACTTGCAAAACAGATACTTAGCAAAAAAATCCCTTGCTTTTCACGAGTCTAAACACCTTGGAAGTGACGAGTGCGACGGTCTGAAAGAGGTCTTGGACTCTTCCAAATACGCATCAAGCTCATTCGTTTAGGTGCTCTGTGGTCTTTTCACTACTTTTCATTAGGGAGTAATTCATGGCATGAAGCCAATCACAGCAGGGTTATTCTGATCATGATGATGTGCATAACTCTCGCTAACAGACTCGCAGTAATTTTCTTTCATTAACACTACTGATTTAAGAGGACCATTTGTTCCTGATGGTGATGTTTCATCCAAAGATGCGACACTAATCAATCAAAAGTAAAAGTCAATAAAAGGCATATTTGATGGTGCTTGAAGAGGGCGACATACAGCCGTTTTTAGCGGTATAAATGATTTTAGCTTCTGTTAGATTACCCTTGTCTAACTATTTTTTTGCGTAATTACGTTAGCTCACTATACCAAAGGACGAAAATACCTCCCCAACTCAGAACCTCTAGAACAAGTTGTTAACAAGCTTTCAGCATGCAACCTTCTGATCACATCTGAAATCTGCTGGCCCCAAAGTTTGTTGACAACTTGTTTTCGCCTAGCCTTGTTGGCAAGTTGTCGGTTTGAAGCTTGTCGACAAGTTGTTTTTACTCTTTCTTGCCGATAAGTTGTCGGCCGTGTAAACTTGTCGACAAATGTTTCTCGTCCTTTGTCACTCTGCTAACTTGTTAGGCCTACAAAATTGCCCAAAAATTTGCTTCCGTCTTTTCTCGCTGACAACATGTCTTTCGTTAATGCTTGTGGAAGACGTCAATTCATAGCATACATTTTTTAAATTAAACCACGGTAACCATTGCCCTGCTGTCCTCGCTGGTTGCATGGTATATTACGTGGGTGAGGGGACTTGTCAACCAGTTGGCTGAAAGGTTGTCGACAACTTGCCGACAACCTTCGCAGCCGAAAGGCTTGCTGGAATGTTGTTCCTGGGGGAGGTGGTCCACAACTTGTTTCGGCTCTTCCTTGTCGACAAGTTGTTGTGGGGAAAGGTTGCTGACAACTTGTTCTTAGATGGCATGATGTCGTCAAACTTGCAGACAACGTTTTGCTAGATAAAAGCTTGTCTACAAGTTGTTTTGGAACAAGCGTTGGTCGACAACTTGTTCTTGGGGTTCTGAGAAGTGTATTCAATGACATCAAATAAAATAAACATTTCCGTCGCGAGGAGGGCCGCTTATTCGGCTGAAGACGGCCAGTTGACAGGTGTTAAGCTCTACCGGCTTCTCAACGACGTCTAATCCCATAAGAAGCAAACAAACGTTAAGCACTTGCCGCTCGCGCGCGTATCGAGCCGCGCGCAACATCAGCTGATTGCTGCCGGTGCTCATGGCTTCTTTTTTTTTCGGACATACCACAGCGAAGCGACGGGGAGCGCGGAAGAACAGGATTCTCCCACGAAAGCACAAAAAACCGCACAAAAACCTCAACAGTGATAGATGTCATAAGGTGCGTGTGTGACGCTGAGCCCGTTTGTTCTCGAGAAGAGGGATCTGCAGCGAGAATTTGTAAACCGATTGTTCTAGACTTTGTACCATCTACTGCAACAGACTGTAGCGTACTTTGCCCTCTGATAAAAACAGAGAGCGAAAAAACCATTGACGACACACTTTTATCACCGCAGACCTTAGTGACAAATCACTAAGCCTTCAGACATGGGAGAGGAATAAAAGGAATAAATATTTGAGAGATAAGGTATACATAGTCCTTTTTTTTTTGGAAAAGGCAGCCTTCACTAAAAACTAGCACTACAGTGTTGTGCTCGGAAATAAAGAACCATCATAATTTCTCTCCTTACCCTACCAAAACACTATAGAAAATTCTGACCGTCATGTTCCCATCCTACGGAAGATCTGCTGCAGATTATTCATCAATTTCTCCCATAAGATTCGCTAGTGAACCAGATGATCTTTTTCTGAGGATAAGAATCTCCTCAAAGCAAGCATTGACTGAGTTCATATGTCCTCTTCACATCTTCAAAATTTCATAGGAGCATTGACTTCATTAATTATTGTTTACTTCTTCAGTTATTTATTTATTTCCAGCGCTGTAGAAGAAGTTGTAAAAAAAATCCAGCGTAAAATGTTGTGTGTACAACCACGTTCAAATCTAAAAACCTTTACGTTATATTACTATCCAGATTTTATAATCTATTACTATCTATCCAAATCTTTATATTCTATCTGTATATATAAAAGTGAAGGTTTGTAAGTATGTATGCAATGAATAGAACTCCCGGAGGATGAACCGATCTGGACCAAATTTTGCACGTAGGTCCAGTATGGCCCGACGGAGGTCATAGGCTGCTTTTTGGTGGGTGTTATTGATTAGCTTATCGATTATATCGGTTTCATTGATTTCCTCAGGGACTGTCGAAGACATGTCCACTAAGGTTTCCTGATACGCTGAACACTAAAACGACAACCATTTTGCATCAAAGTATCGATTTATCAATTTTATTGGTTTTTTCACTTCTGCCCGGAGGTCGGTGGGGACAAGTCTACAGGGGTTTCTCAATACGCTGAACACAAATACAACAGCCGTTTTGCGCCAAAGTATCGAGCTTACTGATTTATTGGTTCTATCGATTTTTCTACTTTTGCTCGGAGACAAGTAAGTACATGTCTGTTGGGATTTTCCAGTAGGCTAAACACAAATATGACGACCATTTTGCACGGCATTGTCGGCTTATTGGTTTATTGATTCTATTGATTCAACTGTTTAATATCGGGGACGGGAGGGAACATGTCTGCTGAAGTTTTCCAATACGCTTGACACAAATGTGGCAGACCATCGTGCACGAGATTGTCTATTAATTGGCATTATCGACTTTTTAGCTTCCATGCAGTGGGAAAATGGTTTCCGAGATTGTTTAACACGGTGATCACCAAAATTATGAGCACTTCGAATGAATGTCTTATTGTTAGTAAGACCGACAATCCGTATTGGGGTGAAAAGCCAGACGTGGTACCTAAAAAAAAATGTACCTAGTCTGTGCTGTTTCGTGCATATTTACTCTAATTGTTGATAATAAATGAACTATAGTTCGCCAGACTAACCATGTTACAAATTTCCAAGTATAGGCTCAACTAGATGACAAAGAAGTGCTTGTACCATTGCATTGAGCACGTTATACGTCTCGGAAATTGGCGAAATTTAAAGAATCACGAAATCCTCTCGTTCTGCAGAAATCCACTAGAACTACGCATACAACGCAGCACAGTGTTCCACGTTTCCTAAGGTGCTTTGTCTGGTTCCGCAGCTGTGTTTTTGCCCCGAGCGCTATCGAAAGCGAAGCGCTCCAGTGAGTGTGCAAATGTTAAGTCTAATGAAACGACTATCGTAAACACATGCTCAAAGGCGTTATTCGTGATAAAGCAATGTGTTATTTATAGAGGGTGGAATAGGGGTCTGGAAACATAGGATTCCAGCATAATGGAGTATGTACACCTCGTGAGATTAGTGGAGGTTGCTTAGGGTATCTTTGGCTTGATTCAATAGCCCTACTTATTTTTCATTCATTTCACTTCTTCCGCCATTAGATTGGGAGGAGTCTCTCACCTGCAAGGGGTAGGTTTTATTTCGGGGACCTTGCCCTATTAGGTAAATCACGATCAGCTCTTATATTTGGAGGGTTCGAAAGAGTTCCGAGTAATTCAGTCTTAGCTTGATTATTATTAGTCAGGGACCTGATGAGAGACGTTTTCTGTCAGAAATTGGTCGAATCTGTTGCAACAATTTTCACTCATGCCGAAATCTCACTTACAGAAGCCATTCTGTGAGCGTTTCTAGATTTCTAGAGAACACCAGCTCAGAGATTTTGGCCTTGGATAATGAATCTTTTCTTGAAAAATTAATCAACAATTTTTCTAAGATCATTCAACGACAAGGACCGTTTCTGGTTGTGCCCCATTTTATTGAATACATAAGTTCTCTGGAAATTTCGGCTTCCATGCTCTACTACACCAGAAATTCTGGACGAAAAACCAAAACAAGCAATTTTTTTGCACTACTGTTGCTACTTCTTGCAATCATTCCAATTCAAATGTATAATAGTTATTTAGCGGCCATAACACTATATCATCCCATATTACTCTCGCATCATGTATGTGGCGTGGCAGAGCAGCTGGGTGGGATTCTGTGATGCATGATTGACCGGTAGTGTATTAGTATGGCAACTAAGTTCTTGGGCTTGACGATATGCAATAATTAAAAATTATTTAAAAAATCAGGAAGATTGATGACCACCCAAGCCATGCATAATTTCAAAGTGCAATGCCTTCCCATTTTTGTGACAGCTTCTCGGTCCGCTGTGATCAGGTTTCTGGCTTGTCCATTTCATAGAAATGCATGAGACGTGTTTATAGATTAGTAAATTCAACAGTTCGTTGCTTTCCTAACAGATGATTGAGTCATCGGAGAAAGTATTATTTAGTTAGGGTAATACCTATTTAAATAGAAAATCTAGAGGAAACTCCCGAGCTATCACTGTTTCGTCGAACATTGCGCTAAGTCACTAATGTCTTCCAACGTGCGGTCATCATTTACATTCGATTATGTTTTTTCTCGCATTGCCTTGTGTGGTCTGTATAAAAGTTTTTCTTTGAGAAGTGAAGAAGTTAAACTCTGCTAAAATATAGCAGATGTCGATCATCCTTCTGAATGCTGGAGCAGATGAGCTCCCAATGTTGTCGTTTGCCTTCTTCTCACCGAGTTGTCTTCGAAGTCAATTTCACTACCACAAGGCTTCTTTTTAGCAGCAACATTGATTTCTCCTTTAACATGAGGTTATGAGCTACTGCTGTGTTTACATTGCTATATGCTACAAAACGGGTTGCTCCCATAAAAACTTAAGAAACTTACCCTGGCAAGCTCCAAAACTTTGTGTCATTTACTAGCCGCACTGAAGAAATGATTCTAACAATACAGATGCGGTGCAGGACACTCCGAATTTAGAGGGATATGCGCAGCGCCGCGTGCTATCATATGATGCAAAAATACGGCAAAAATGTACATGTCAAAAACTATTAAAAATTGTAAAAGCAAGCCCAAGAACTTAGTTGCCATGCTAATACATCTACATCTACGTGTTAAGATTGAGCACCGGTTGAGTGTTGCTCCATTTTCGCTTTTCTGCGAATACTACCCGTGTATGGGCCGCCTATAATGAGAAGCTTGCGATGAAGGATAAGCAGACCTTCTCAAAAATGATTTGCGCACCAGCAGGAGTTAGATAAAAAGATCTATTTATTTATTTATTGATGAATTTACTTACCTATTTCTTTATGTGTCTATTCATGCAACTTTTGTTGATCCTTGTGCAAATTTCCTGCCGGGAATTAATTCCGGACTATTCTGAGGACCACATTATGTTTCAATTCTGTGCCAATTCCTCAAAATCAATTTTTGAAATAGGGACTCACCGAATCCAGCCAGAAAGCGGGAAGCTCGCGAAGTACCTCTCCAGCGTTGTTCTTTGCTCGAAGACCTGCTCCGTCACCCATGGATGTCCCTTGTCTTTGTCAAGGTGTGAGGTGTACTGGAAAATGGCTATTCTTTTCTTCTCGTCCATTATTGAGGCTTTATATAAATAACTATTCAGTTCAACGGCAAATTAATATACAGATTTCATAATGGATTTTTCTGGCAACAATTTTGATGCCTATCGATTTGAGGCGGAGCTTTGCCGTTGCAGCCGTCACCACCAATCGATACACATCAAGATCGATGCCGCCTGGGCGACGGCTATGCTCCATGCGAAGTATAGCCACCACCTGAGAAGTGATAAGAATTACCTGATGGTGCTGGCGATGGCTCTTCTGCCATGGCCAGTATGGGGCGAGAATTGGCGCATGGGCGATGTGTCCACAGAGATCGTTCACCCATTCGTAATTCGAGAACGAGCCATGTCCACAGTCGTGGCCGACCACAAACAGGGAGCAGGCACAGATTCCGAATACACAGCACCTGGAATGGAGCAATTTCAGGATTACAAGTGGCTCGTGGACGCTGTACAAGCAACATACCAAGCCAGGTATCCTGCCCAGCCGAGGTACTGCTCAACATAAGGAAGGACCGCGTAGAGGCAGGCGAGGACAATCAGGTCCTGTAAGAAAGTTCCCAGACCTTGAGTTTTCCTCAGTCATCAACTCTAGCACGACTATTCACCAACCTGCACCAAGTACCTCACAGACTTCAATAGGTTTTTCTCGAAGCAGTGCGGTGGAATCGCTTTCCTTACATCGTCCACAGTGGGAAGTTTTGGTGGTGGCTGAAAAAATCGTGTTCAGAGCGCGGAAAAATCGTTTACCAGACAACTTGGCGATAGCCGCTTATCTATAGGTTTTACTGATAAAACACCACCGGAGAAGGTCTCGAACAAAGTGCACGATAAGGTGTCAGGTATCTCTGCATCACATGGAACCGGTCGGTCTCTGCTTTTCCGTACTTCGGTCATCGTGTTTCAGCCGAGATAATAGGCGGCTTTGTCAACTCACCACTTACTCGGCGCAAACAAGCGAACTCTTTCACTCCCGAGGTCACACCAAAAGAGAATGTACTGTTTTCCTACTTGTGGAGGCAAGCTAGGGAGATTGGCACGAGAAAATCAACTGAATATAAAACGCTCCAGCTTCATTTCTCCAGGGGGTGAAAAGGCGAAATGGATCAATTTTCTACATGCTCGTACTGATAAGGCCTTCCTTCAATGTTCGTCACTAATTACATTAGAAAATTGTGGAATTATCGAAAATCCCAAAAATTTCATCTCCATTAGGTAATCGAAAAAGAAAGCCAATTATCCATGTACGTACAAGTTATTCGCATAGAGTACAAAAGTATTAGGTTGGTGCATAATTAATGCGGCTTTTTCCACGACTTCTTTTCCCGATGAAAATTGAAGCTTTTCAATCGGACTTTTCATGAAAACAATCCTCTCTTTCCACATATTAAAGGCGCTATCGAAAGACCCGCTATAACATGCTTTATCACGCTAAAAACCCGCTATAACATGCTTTATCACTTCGGAAAAAGTTGGTATGCAGCACAGTCATTCCGGGATCTCAGCGAGCCTTTCAAAGATGGATCAATCAGCAGGGCTAATTTGAATGACTGCTCATATTCATAAGGTACGAGCTTCACAGATGAAGAAAGAACAGCTTGGCCATCAAATTCCGAGCACCAAGAATTTTGGGCAGCCGTGAAGGAGGATGAAAGCTTGACAGTGGGAATGCTGTCTGAAGTCTTCAACATGGACGAATCGGCCATGATTCTTAATCTCAAAAGGCTCAGAAAAGCATGGAGATTGACGAAATGGGTCCGCCGAACTATCAGACAGGAGCAATGTTCGAATTTCCACAGATTTTTTGCAGCAAGCGAGCAGGCTCCACTTCTGAAGAATCTCGTCAATCCATACTCCTTCCCTTTCACGGCTGCCAAAAGTTCCTGGTCATCGAAGTTTGATCGTGGAGCTCATCCTTCTTCATCTGTAGGATTGTGCCTACCTACATGAACTACTCGAACATTTCTCGACTTGCCCGTGCCGATTTTTCTTCAGCCAAAATTCGGTTGAGATCGTGGAATGGCTGTGCTGCATCCCTACCTTTCCGGGAGTGGTAGAGCATGAGATGGTGGATATGGATACGGTTTTCGACAGCAGCGCAACTATACGAAAGAAGAGGAATATTTGTATGAAAGAACCGTTCAAGAAGCATTAATTTTTAAAGAGAAAAGGAGTCGCGAAAAAAGCCGCATTAATTATGCACCAACCTAATAGAAATACTGCTGCAGGAAATTTAGCGCAGACGGCTTTCTATGCCTTACTTTAAAAAAAAAACTGCTTCACAGCAGCTGTTGGTGATTATCAACTTTTGCTTGACAATTCGCAATAAGCGTGGAAAGCTCAATATAAGCAAACTTAATTTTGTCGGAATCATTCCAGTAAAGAGAGCAGGGAGAATGAGGATGCTGGGTTGTAAATGAACAATGAGCGGTGTTAGGAATCTCACCATTCATTTAGTGTCATCATGCTGTCTTCAAATAGTACTCATCAATAAAATTGGAAGGGAAAAGTAGGAAAGATGAGGAGACAGAGAGACGGACAGGGTGAGAATTGAAGCTGCAAGAAAAATGGACGTTTGAACATCAGATGAGCTAGAAAAGATGTGAAATAATTAATCGAACTCTGTATGGTTTGGAAGTGCAACTTAGCTGATGCAACCACAACATAATTTGGTAACTCGTGCAAAACGCACGAAATAACCACCAGTTTTGGCAGTAGGTGATCGAAAACAGATGGTTGGAGGTAAGGCTAAAATAGCGGTTGTGCTCATTCTGGTACTGAGACTAGTGCTTACTATGAATTTCAACATCATTGGTTGACGGCCACCTCTTCGACGCAGCCAATAAAAAACCTAGGCATTTCGAACTACGTAAAAGTATAAGTTAGACATTGCTTAACAGTCTGCATAAGGATGTGAAAAACCTTCTATTCAACACGTTCTTTTATGGATTCAGCCTAAGAGATAGAGAGCTCCGAAATGCGAACGAGTGGATTTTGTCATTTCCTAACTCGATTTAATGTCAGCATCTTGGAAGTTTCTGCTCATACGTGTAACCTATGTCATAACTGATAAACTACATACGTATGTGCATAGTGAGTGTAAGGATGTACGTCAGATCAGTAGGAGCACTGAAAAACTTGGAAGGTAATACTACGGAAAAATCCCTCGCTGCTGAAGGTACAAGGGAACTAACTCTTTTTGAGCTTCATAGTAATTTTTGCTCTTTTCTCCACTCCGGATTTCCCTGGATCCGGCATTTCTTTCCAGCATTGTTTGTGTTCCGTCCTTGGGAAGCGGAATTCACTGCTCATTATGCTGCTTTCTACACAGGAAATCTCCGAAATTGAATGGATACAACTAGTTGTCTAATTCAATTGAGTATTATCAGTGTCATGGAGAACAGGCCACATGAAGGTCGTAGGGGTACGCTCGAAAATGCCAAATGCCAATAGGATACAATTACATAGAATGTTGGCACCTGGAGGCGGAATTACAGTTCGTCTCACCACTTTGGGTCACGGTAGTCTTAGCATATGCTCTTACAAACTGCTGCAATGACCATTAAACTGGAACGAGGCTGTGAATTATTTGCGCACTTCTACGGCTCTAACTACGAAATCTAGAGTGCGAAAAGAGTTCTGAAGTCTAAATGGGGTAAAATCGCTTTATTTTTTCTTCATCAAGTACATAATATCGGAGAGTTCTCAGCATCCAATTACCTATCCCATGTTCTCATGCCATATTTCAAAGTCTCTTGAATTTTTATAGGTTTTCACAGGCACCAGTGCATTTTGTTCAAGTTAAACTATGATAGTTGCGCGAAAAATGGGCTCCAAACGAGGAGCAAGAGCCAAACTCCGAAAAGGGTTCCAGCCGGAGACTTTTTGGTACCCTCGCATTTCATCTTACTCTTACCTGATCTGCCAAATGGTAGTAGTGTTTTGCTAAAGTACAGATGTCGTGAATACAAATAGTATCAGTTTTAAATAAAAGAAGTGCATCTCAACAGTGCTCATTCCGAAGTCAACGTGAATCCAAGCTCAGAATTTACTGCGGAAATTAAAATAGATCAATTGATAGTAGAAGTGCATACAGCATATTAGGGTGTTAAACTATGAGTACGTGCTGCCTTTTTTTATCTTCGTCGAGGTATTATTGAAGAACTACGCCCAACTGTTGAAAAACCTTGAAAAGCAATTCACTGCGCATCTATAGGTAAATGATTTGTTAGGTGAAAATGAATTTTTGATTAAAGAAATTTAAAGAATGCCGACTGAAGTGGTGGAATCATGGAAAAAGTCGCCATCAAACATACTCATCTATGCTGTA
>KN727364.1:0-12042 GCA_000816745.1 Ancylostoma duodenale
ATCTGAATTACCTTGCGAAAAGATGTTACAGTTGTAAAAAGATGGCATGCTTTCAAGCCATTACTTGGATTCTAGCGTGCTGCGGAAGAACAGCGCAAAAAAGCGGCGGCGGCGGCCCCACCACCAGAGAAGGAGAAGCGCCAAGAGAATAGCAAAGCGTTCGTGATTGAGGAAGCATGGCAGGTAAAATGTATCATTTGTTCTTTTGATGAGATAAAGACTTGTGCTCCGCATTTCTTTCACCCTTGGCATGTGTAGGCTTGTAAATGTGAGGGATTCTTGTTCCAGGCAGCCCCCAAGCCAACGCAGACATCTTCACAGAATGCTTCGGAAGGAGCGGCTGCTACCAAAAAATCACCCTCAACGAAAGGTGAGCAGTCGCTATTCACTTCGTCGATATGTGTTATACTATGCGCATGCCGTTTTCTTATTCACTTAAATGCGTAATTCTAGTCGCACCGTGGTTAGCTGCAGCTGCAGTTCCCCCTAGGGAGAAATCGCTGAAGGAAATTCAAGAGGAGGAGGAAAGGCAGCTGCGGGCCGAGCAAGCCGAACAAGCTCGTCTGCGAAAAGAGGTTTACATCTTTTCATCTTCATTTAGCATTTTGGAAGTCCGAGATTTTAGAATTATTTTTGCTTTGTTATCTGGTGTTTTCTTCAGCAGCAAGAAGCTGTTAACATCCAATCATCGGGTACCTGGTCGAATGCCTCGCAACGCCTTCAGTGGACTCAACCACCCCAAGCTGCGGCTGCGAAAGCTCCTGCAGCAAAACCAGCGTGGGGTGGTGCTGGAGTGGAACCGCCGAAGGTGATTCATTCTGTTGGTCATCCATTGTAATACATACATATAATTATTTATCACGTTTAGACACAGTCTTCTCCATATTGGGATGGCCCGTCACTGCAAGCAGCGAATAAGGTTCAGAATACTGCAGCCAAAAAGCCAGCAGAGAAAACATCCACTACAAAGACGAGCAATGCTAAGTCTGGCTCAAGTATGCTAGTGAATGAGAAGGCAAGTCTTAGTCTTCTTAGATAAGCTGTGTACATCGTATGATCGTAAGTAATTTTGTTTATACTTCCTGGTCCTTGATTATCGCAGTTGCCTTTCGCCAAAATTTCTTGATTATTGCCGTTTAATTTAGTAGCAATCATGGTTGTCTTGTTCAATCGCAAGAACTTTCTTTTTACATCTTCGTACTTCTTTATCAACTGATATGACCAAGAATCACGCCGTACAAGTAGGTCAACATGTGCGGGATTCCCTTTTGCGGCTCTTCTTCCTAGGATTCGTTCTCTATGTGCTATTGTGAACACCAAGACTTGGAGAAGCGGAGAACTGCATCAGAAATGGCGCGTAGTTCCCTGCAAAACTACCCAGTAGCTAACTTCGCAGTGGAATCTGTTTTCTCCTTCATTGGTACGAATTTATTCTATTTCTCTGCGGTTATTCGTCGTAAGTAACTCGCTTTCTTGTGGTTCACAAAGATTCTTCTGTTTTATTGCTTAAGAAGAAACTTTATCCTATCTTTGAAAGCGATAGAAAAAAAGCATCGAGGGCAAAGATCTAATGAGTTCAGTTTTCTATTTGAAAGACTAGAAAAGTGTTTTTCGACTTTCGTGAATCGATGAACAAGCAAACCAAATGTGGTCATTATATTGGCTATCGTATGGACATCGTAATAGTAGGAGAAACAGAGCATTGTGTTCGGGTTTGCCGCTCTTTCTCGTGCCTCCACGGATCTTAGCCGTGAAAACTTTCGAATTTTGTCGAGTAAGAGTCTTCGGAAAAGTGGCATGTACTCGTACAGTTTTATTATCCGCGAAGTTTTTGATTCTTTACCTCCTTACTTTCATCTTAACATTTATCTTGCACGTTGTGCAGGATGCCTGTTTTTACCTGAACAGTGAATTGACTTCAAAGAATTGGAACAGCTCGTGGTAACTCTGATTTTTCCACAGAATAGTTTAGGCCGCTAAGCGTGCTCTCGGAATGGCTGAAGATAACAGTGTTTTCCTGGAGTGGGTAGTGAATCGCTTGAAGCAGCTCAATTCTACCGTCGAGGCTGATGTTCTAGCCATGTTCATTGAAGGGGTTGAGAACCCAGATGAGGTTTGCTTTTTCCCTCCTAGGATAAAGTACATCTAAGAGGAGGTATCTTGGTAAGCCACTTGTTCTTTTTATTGTCAACCAGCCTTGCTAAGACTAAAACGGTTGTTCTGGAGGAATGCGATCGCAGTATAGTGAGCGTTCTTAATTATGAATATTTAATCAGTCTACTACTGATCACTACTGATCTACTGATCGAAGCTTTTAGTTTACGATTGCAAAGTGTGCAAATTTGATATGTATTGGGCTTTAACTTCTTACCATATAATTTTAACTTCTTACCATATAATTTCAAGCTGACTTTCTTCTGAAAGTTTCATATTTGTGCTGTTTAGGTGGAAGACTACGTAGTTGGTTACCTCGGAGATTCTAAAACAGTAAAGGAGTTCGTTAGAGAATTTCTTCAAAAAAGAAGTGACTTCCGTAATCGCAAGCAACACGCGGTAAAAGATGTAAGCTATTCATATCGTATTGATTGCGTTCTCTTGTTACTTCATTCACGAATCTCATCTTTAGGATCTCTCAAGTGCCCGCGGGGCACCAGTTTCGGGTAATGGTTCAGGAGGGTTTTCAGCTGTTCAGGGTAGGAAGAAGAAGAGCAAGGTATGTTTTTGAAAGCTGTGTTTGTTACCTTGTGGCATAAGTTTGCTGCTACTTTGGTGTTTTCGCGCTTTGGAGACGGTTCGGGACTCACATATCTTTGCGTATAAGTTCTTTCATGTTAGGACTCAACGTATCGGAGCCTCTGCTCTGTTCAGATAGCCAAGTTTCGGATCTTGAGCGTTAGGTATCTTCAACATACAGCTGCCACTGTTTTCTCATCGGAATTTACGAATGTTAGCATGACATTGCTACAGCACACATCGTGCGGTGTATTTATTCATTCTGCAGTTTATTTAAAATATTTTTAACCCTACTCCATGCAGACACACACACAATCATCCTTCACACAGACTAACGTATCACATAGGTGAACTTCCGCACATAGTAAACACAGAATTGCGGGTCTAATAATTGAATCGCCTAGTTAGATGCAGTGTTGTGTGGATCTATAATTTTAGGGTGCTCGTCTTGTTGTTGATGGCTCATGTTTGGGTTTCCGCGCTACATCGGATCCGAATAGAGTGAATCAGGGCGAGATCGAGACTGTGGCACTGTCACCGGGTCAGAAAAGATAAGCGCATGTTTAGCTCACCACTGTTCCACACTTTGACTCACAGTTTTATCATTTGATTCCTCCGTCCTGTTAATTATTAATCCTATAGTACTCGCTGTTTTCCCTTTTCTTTCAAAGTCTCGTGCATTGTTAGTTTTTATGGTGAAAGGCGATGGTTGTTGGATTTTTACCTTTGCTCTGGATCTAAGTTACTAGATTTTATCATAGGGTTTTTCTTTCTGTCGAGAGCGGCGCTGCGATGCTAATATATTGTTTGCTTTTCTTGTTTCAGTTTCGCTTTTAATTTTCTCTGGGTTGCTGCATGTCCTTGGCGTGTATATTATCGAACTCTACGTTTCTGGATGTTTAACTTTTGAAGACGAGTTTTGTGTTGTATTTTGCTCACATACGTGATGACTGCTGTCCTTTTCTCAAAATATTAGCAGATTTTTTAAAAGTATAATTGATCATTTTTGTTCCTAGTAGCCTTACGTACTCGGTGTTTCAATGTTTTACACAGACCAGAATTGTTATGAGTGCTAGTCAGTTCGTTCCATACTTCTACACATCTTTTCCAACATCCCTGTCTGAGCGCTGTGAGCATTTGTAATTATCTTAACAAATTGTGAGCAACCGCTCAGTTAGGTCATGCGGTTATTGCCAGATTTCACCATAAATCATACAAATTATATGTGGTTGCATTTAAACGCTGGTTGTGGTAATGAGGTATCTGCACACGAATGCATAGTTTTCAGATTTCCCGACTATACCGGAACAAAGCTAACGAGTGATCAAAAAACATGCGGGTGAGGATGTGTGCGTGTGTCAGTGAGAAGAAGGATCAGTCCTATGAAAGCGGTCTTCTAGAGCTGCTGCTTTGATCGGATGGTTACATTGACTGGGTTTGTTTACTGCGCTCCCTTCGGAGGTATCTGGATCTTAATACCTAAAGTTAGTAACATTAGGAGGATGTAGTGCAATTCTGGAATTTGATTAAGATGGCAGATCAACGGTGGAATTCACAGTTACATAATCGGAAGGATGGTTATAATCATTGCCATAGGTATCGTTGCTTATTTTTTTAGAATATATAATATTTGTTACTCAATGCTTTTTTTTTGCATCGAGGTTTAAGCACACATACGGTCTTTGGCTACATTGCACACCCTGCGAACAAAACAGATTCCTCGACTTAGGAGGGAAAGAATCATGAAGTAAGTATTAGGCTGACAATGAACTTTGCTCAAAAACTCCAAACTCTTGCGAAAATCAGATTGTCCCAGAAATTGTTGCAACCAAGTCTCGACTTTTTCGAAACCCATCTGCTCATATTTTTATACTATTCTGACGTCGGGAAGTTGAGAGGGGGCGAGGGTATGGGTGTGCCCCAAAGAATGTTCCGGAAGCAATTCCTACATAGATGGACAAGAGTTCCAATAGGCGACTTCGTGTGAGCTAGGAGACCCGGGTAAACTAGGGCAAGAGGTCATCAGTGTAAAGTATAAGGGAGGGTGCATTGTTGGGAAGGAGGACCTGCTGATGAAAGGCCCGTGCCGTAATAGCTACCAGTAGAGCGATTAACATAGGGATTCTTTAAGAATGCTGATATATAGTAGTGAAAGGTATTTTTATTATACATCAGCTTACTAGGCAGACATTGTGCACAGCTACTATTTATCTCTTTCCTCTGCGAATCAGTTGCATTATTGAGATTCCTGGCTGGTCCTTCTTTGAAAGCATGAATTGCATCACGGACTGATTGCCTTGAAAGTGCATGAGATTTCGAGAAGGTTGGTTCAGATAAAGTGAACGACCTTATCATTCGTTGTACTTTTGAGCCGCTTTCCTGATCATTCCATGGACAGCGTAACTAGCATTTTCTGATGTGATTCGGGATTCGTAGTGCATCTTGGCGGCGCTCTGTGCTTAGATAAGTGATCGTTCTGTAGAAGACCGTGTTGTTATGAAAGCTTTCGTCCAGGTGTCGAAATTATGTGATTTTGAAGTCCTTGATGGGTGGAACTAAGCAGGGATTTGTGGTTTTTGTAAATCTTCAACCTCTCATAGACCTCACCATATTTAGCCAATACTGGAAATCTTCCCATTTTCGAGTGAATAGACATATGCACTAATGGAAAATGTTCGAATGTTGGAACGGTATGAATCATAGTTTGTTTCAGTAACAAGAGAATAGGAGTTTCTTTAATTTCCTTCAAGAGAAACATCCACGCCTAGAAATTTAGATTACCAACTTTTCGGCTTTATTTGCAGAGAAGGGTCCATGGTCTGAGTGTAACAAGGCACATGCATATCATCGTAAGTGCCTTTCAGCTGTGGACAAGTTCTCCCACCCAATCCTTTCCATTCCTCAAGGGAGGTGGGGCGGGGTGGGGGGGGGGGGGAGGTTACCGTGTGGGAGTAGCCACGTTCTCCTCCTATTACGAGGGCTTATCATCGCACCGGAAATTTGTTGAACTGCATTTACATAGATGAGGCTTGTGTGTTTCTGGGATCCAGGAGGGACAACTCCACATTAGGAAGGGCTGGCATTATCGTAGCATCTCGCTGAAGGATGTGAAGCGTTATACCTGGAGTGGGCAGCGCTGAAGGGCCCTACAATTGGCCAACTGGGTAAACCAACCAGTCGTGGAGCTTAGGCGCACCCCCTTTCCAGGTATAACGCGCCACATCTCTCCCTTGATACCACCGCACCACTTTTCCAGGTATAACGAGCCACAGCTCTCCGTTGATATCATAGTACAGTAAGTAAACTTCCCTTCCCACAGGATCGGTATTTTAGATTTACTACTAGATATGAAGACTAAGTTATCTGTGATCCAAGTGTACGCTTCAAGCGCAGAGAAGAACGCTGACTATACAGCCTGCTGACTTCCGGAAGTTGCTGCGAGGAGCCGAAGCTACTAGAAGACCAATAACGGAAATTTCAACGTAAGCGTCGACAGGCACAGACTTTATAAAGCTTTCATCGGCCCAGATAGCCTGGAAGCAGGAAATGAGATTGCAGAACGAGTAGCACCGGTGTTCTCATCGTGTCTCGCCTGGGACAACGTCGAGAACTAGCGAAATGCGATGAGACGTTTGGCCGTGTAGTGCACAGGTGATTAACGCTGGAACCACTTTCAGACTTCTGAAGAAGACGACCATCCTGGAAGAAGACGGTCCTCGTCGAAACGTCAGGTCACAATAAACATTTCCACCTTAACAGCCTGGTGTGGCAAACAGAAGAATGTATGAATACTGTCGAAGATGCCCAGGTCTCAAGAATAATGAACATGGAATCTGCTAAAAGAACCATGACCATCCTGGAAGCCGAAGCAGCTCAGAAATGTGCAGAAATGCAAGGCTTCGCAGAGTTGTTTGCCACTGACGAAGATTACGATAAAGTGCTAACCGCAATAATCGCCATCACGGAAGTCTGTAGAGAGAGGAAAGCAAACCACGTCACCTCGAGGATCTTGAAATAGACACGATAATTTATCAAGAACAGAGGGAATCTGAAGAGGAGGACCCACAACCACTTGAGATGGCTCTGCCGAACAGGTTAGCCAGCTATGTTATTCCGTGCTGGAAAGACCCAGAATGCATAAAAGTGACATCGCGAACTGGCATATGAGCCGAGATCAGTGAGTACTACAGATGGCTATTCCACTCATCAATGACCACAGCGCTCGGTAGAGTTTTGACGCCACCTTCCGACGACACTCTCTCTTTAAGACCCTTAGAGGTTCTCCATGCGGTAGTCGATGCCTGGCGGCAAATGCAGCAGAGGAGTCCATTTCGTTGCTGAAGATGTGAGCGCGTTTGGACATTCGTTCTTCTTCGCTTTTCCCAGAGTGTTCACGTGATACAGCGAGAGAGCGAGAGTTCGAACAACATAGAAGGCATCGAAGATCGATCTCTTGTATGAGAAAGGCGACAACGAAGGCCTCCGCAACTACAGGCCGATAAGCCTACTGCTCGTTCTCTACAAGAATCCGGAGAACACTGAAAGAAGTTCAACAAGTGGAGCAGGCCGGATTTTGCAGAAGCTTCAGCACAATCGGCTACATCATCACATGCACGAGGGTCATTGAGGCTTGCAAAAAACATTGGACGTCATGGCGTTCATAGATCACTGTAGGGCTTTCGACTCCGCGGAGCACCACCCCGCCTGAGGATGCCTCCTAGAGAACGTGTGGACCTGCTAAAGGATTTTTCCTCAAGTTGCACGACTACGTTCCCTTCCTTGATTCACACCGTCGTCATGACAATCAGGAAGGCGTTCTCCGGGCGATCCAATCAGCCCCCAAATCTTCTTTCTTCCCTCTTGGAATCAGTATCAGGAAATGCAAACGGAACGAGGCTGGAGTAAACGTTAATAGAACAGTGTAACTTTTGAGCTTTGTTGATGACATGACACTTTTGATGTACACACCGTAGGAACCGAAAATTATGGTGGGTCAGCTTGAAGAAGAAGGCAAGAAGATGGGACTGTAACTCAACGCAAACACGACAAAGCTGTTGAGAAATCACAGAGCCTTCTCTAGTCCCGCTGGATCAGGTGATACCAACGAAATAAGTTTTCTTAGAGCGACTGATCAACAATAACTTAAAGCCTGAGGTTGTCAGGAGAAGGAAAGCCAAAACGGCAGCGTACAACATCATCAATCATACCGTGTCTCAGATAAAGAACCGAAGGTTCAATGCTGAGCTCTTTAGCAGCTGTTATTCGGTTTTTTGTTGTGGAAGCGGAACCTGGACGTTGACGAAAGCGATGAAGGCGCAGATGGATGAATACAATGCAGGCATCAACTCAAAGACATCTACTCGGCTACAGGCTGTGTAGACAGTGATGCGAAGAACTGGACAATTCTGACATTCGATCTTTCTCTAGAGTCAAAGAGACTCTCGATTACGCGAATCACTCGGAGCATTGCTGGGCTGTACACGTGATGAATGCGATGGAGGATGGAACAAATCAGTTATAAAATGGTTCCCAAGCGGGAAGAAGTGCCTGTATAACAGACCTCCAACCGGGTGGGATGATTTCCTTCCGATTCGATATAATAATGTCGTTGATGTGTTGTTGATGACAGAACGAGATTGCTCGTCCACTCTTTCACTGGTTCCAAGAGCTCAAACCAGAAACAATTTTAAAGGATACTACGCGCCGCAGCAAGGCAACCGTGCGACTAAGGCAGGGACCAACAAAATAAGCATGAAAATAACTGCATTGAGGCCAAGTTCGTCTCGATCTATGTTGCTCTCTCCTTCCGACACTTACGCATCCACGCAGACGACTCCTCTGTTCACATTCTCACGATTTTATGAAGTGAAAGTGAAGTACACAGTAGCGGCATGCTCACTCCATTGTTGAATTTAGGAAGCTTATCTGCTGCATTCTGTCGCAGCTTATCACCACAACGGTTGAAAAGAAAGTGTCCGAAGCGATCAGTGGCTGATAACAGTTTCCCGTCACTGACGTCGAGATCAATGTCCTCTTTTGAAGTTTTTTCCTCATTTCCTATGTCAGCCCACCCTCTCGATCCCACAATCTATTGTACGTTGTTCCCATTCGTGGTTTGCTGACATGAAGCTGAAATTTCTGAAGAGGATGGGCGACTCCAAGCCG
Source organism: Ancylostoma duodenale (assembly GCA_000816745.1). Lineage (NCBI taxonomy): Eukaryota > Metazoa > Nematoda > Chromadorea > Rhabditida > Ancylostomatidae > Ancylostoma > Ancylostoma duodenale. The sequence continues at coordinate 8,899 of KN727364.1, forward strand.
TCGCGGAGTCAGAAAATGGGCCTACTCGGAGCCACATCCTACATCATCGGCAACATCGTCGGCTCTGGAATCTTCATTACTCCTACCACAATTTTGAAAACCACAGGCTCAGTAAGTGCTCACGCTTTGCTCCTGACATCACTGTGTTTTGCTGTTGGTCGCAGTATCTTCATTGGCAAACTTGCAGATGGGACTGTCTCTCATTATCTGGATCACTGCCGCCCTCATTTCTATGTTAGGATCGTTCTGCTACGTTGAGTTGGGCACGAGCATACGCATGTCCGGCGGAGACTTCGCGTATTTATGCTTCATGAAATGGTATCTTACGGTTTTCATCTGTTATTACAAGCTCAAAAACACACATCTTTTTCTGCATTCTCTACTAGCACACCCACCCTAGCCGACTGAAAGTCGTTTATTGCATTGTTATCGGAGAGCCACTGACGTCTTTGCGAACACTTTAAGGTCATAAATTGCCAGTAAACGTAACATGAGCTTGTCAACTCGAGGTGGTGATTAGCCATGAGAGCCTGATCCTTAAATCGATGGTGGTTATTCAATCTGTTTGTGTTGCACAGTTAAGATGTGTGTGAACCCGCTGCAAAAGAAGTTTAAGTCACTAGCGGTTCTGGAACTAATAGTATTACGTGGATGCCTTGTGATGGCGTAAAGGGTGGCATACGAGTGCCTGTGAAATGTTTGTCAAAATCGTTTTTTGACATGTTGGCGAACTTCGAAATCTAAAGCAGACTCAAAAAAAAACAACAACGATGTACGTACTTGTAACTTAATACTTACTGTATATAGGAAGCAGAGGCTGTTCCGAGTTTTCTACTCACGGACCATTGACCATTGAAACTCGTCTGCGATATTTTGCTCATATGATGTGCAATAACTGTTATTAGGTCGTAACATAAGTTTCCGCTGTTTTCGCATAGACATTTTCAAAGGCTCCTAATAAATGAATACTGATTAGATTTCGCGCATGACTATATCTATAGATACATACAATTTGAAAGCGCATGATCCCGCCAACATTCAGGGACGTGAGACCTATTTTTGCGTCTTATTTTGAAGAAGTAACAAACTTCGGAGTGAACCCTTCAAGAAGGCAATATTGAAGCTGCAATTTCACGAATAATATCCTTAACATACCGTGAGACTATTCAAATTTGGGTTGAGTAATCTCGAAGCAGTTCTTGTTCTCCCTGAACCTTTCTCTCCCTATTTTATTCTGAAGCAGTCTCAGACACAGGCACCAAACTTGGTAACCCAAAATTTTGATTATGCCGTTTTTCTCTCTGGAGTTGAAGCGAATTGAAGTGGGATTTTTTCACTGTGGCTACAAGCATCAACCGTTTGCGGACACTAGTCAGTGAAATTATGGGACACGTTTCAGGCGCTCTGTGGAAGTCACACTATTTTGCCGCAGCGCGGAAGGCCCCTTAATTTTGTTGGTCGAACTCTCCGGAAAAGCGAAAAGCTCGCAGAAGAAATTTAAATTTTTGTAATTGCGCATTATGTAGCATAAGTCTAGCTCTAATCATGTTAGCGCTGGTTATCAAATCACAAGAATGTCTAGTGAGCGATAACCGATTTGCCAAAGTCTGTGATCCCTAGCACTGCCCGACTTAGTTCTTTGCCTCGCAGTCCACGGGTTTCTTAAGCAGGGGACTCCAGCTCCTGCGGCAAAAATGGAAAAAGTCCAGCGACTGTTTTTGTCCATACTTCGATTGTTATCTGTTGTTATATGATTTTTTGATAAAAAATTTTTCATCGAAAATTTCGAAACAGCAGAAACTTATGTTACAACCTAATCTATTTCCTTTCATCGCCCTTAAATCTATATTGGATAGAAAAACCCGGTATTGTACGAGACAAGGAACGTACGATGATAATTTGATGGTTTCTTATCTGTTTTCCTGCGGTGTGTGGAATTACAAGCGTGCATGGAATCTTGTAAGCTGCTCAGAATGAGTACGGATGAAAACACGAAAGCAGTAGCAGCAACAGATGTCACTGATATTTCGGTTAAAATTTCACCCTGACAAAAGCATTAGGAGCAAATGAGCTGCCTCAGAGAAAAGTCGTAACCTACTTGCACCGATAGCATCACTGGTTTGCTATTCGCAAAAAAAAAAACTTCTCTAGAAAGGTGCAAGCAACCGTCTCTCTAGAGTGATAACCGAATGAAGTGCATAAGTCTGAGCTGTCTAGAAAGGGGCTGATCCGTTTGGTTTATGATGTGCTGAATGCCACTGAAGATGTTACAGGTATCCCATAGCGTTTGCATTCATGTGCATTGGATGCACCGTGAACTATCCAGCTACACTTGCTGTTCAAGCTCAAACATTCGCGGAATACATGTTCCAGGTACTATCCATTCCAATTATTTGAGAATTCAATACTTATTGTGGTTCCGTTTTTGAGTAGTGTGGCACCAAGACAGATTTTCGTATTTTCATGTGTCAGAATAATCAGTCACTGGGTTACACATTTACCAAGGCATTATGACATTTTTGAGCCTTTTTTTGAGGGTAGCTCTTAGTAATGGCATTATAGGGTATCGGCATTGAACTAGATCCAACTTCTGACTTTTGGTCGAAAAAATTGGTTGGATTCGCTCTGATGTGTAAGTTTTTTTAAACTTTTCAAGGCATTCGGTTATGCAGCCCTCTCACACTGTAATGCACTCATACGTGGGCTAGAGTGGGAGAAGTAGTGGTTGTTATCACTATTTGTCCACCTCTGTCCAAAAATTTCAAAAAAAAATTACCCAAAGTTTGTCCAACAAGCTGACGTCGCGCGATGACGACGAATATGTTCACCTCGTGCTCATTTCGTGTCGTGACGTCACTTCTGTAGGTTTACGGTGGAATATAAGTTTAAGAAATTGGAAGAAATTGCCAAAAATTTAGGGGAGGAAATGACAGAAGGATCCGAAATGATCATCGCGATCAGCGTACCAAGTAGCCTAGCTGTGTCTTAGGGAAGTTCTGCAATAAATTGTATCTATTATGTGCCCACCATAACCTTACACGGCGAAGGTATGATACAAAATAATTTTTTGATCAGCGCATCGAATAACTCCTCAACTCAAAATTTGGTGTACTGCAGAGGTAACATCATAAATTCTAAGTGGCT
>KN727365.1:12364-27796 GCA_000816745.1 Ancylostoma duodenale
ATAGAGAAATATAAAGATATACAGATATACATAAAGAGAGATAGATAATATAGTAATAATAATAATAATAATAATAATAATAATAATAATAATAATAATAATAATAATAATAATAATAATAATAATAATAATAATAATAACAATAATGATAATAATAATAATAATAATAATAATAATAATAATAATAATAATAATAATAATAAAATAATAATTATAATAATAATAATAATAATAATAATATAATAATAATAATAATAATAATATAATAATAATAATAATATAATATAATAGTAATATAATAGTAATAATAATATAATATAGTAATAGAATGTAACATAATGTAATAATAGAAATAACATTTCCCTTAGTAAACATACTACATCTTCGTAACCACTATGTAGTTTTTTTTTCTCTGTTCCCCTGTGCTGCAAAACTTTCAAACCAATATATGAAAAAAAAACTACTAAACAACTTACAATGTAACAATCATAACTGACTAAGAATTGGATATACCATAATTATACAGCCTACTTTCCCTTTTCAGTTTCTACAAAAGGCAAAGAGAAAAGCATAATTGTACCTTTCTCAGGAGAGCGCAACCGAATGGCGAACTAGGGATCTCTCACCGGTCGTACATGACAGATGTCGAGCAAGACATGAGCGATAGAGAAGAACCGTGGTCATTTGGATATGGCTATCGACCATTTTATCAACCATGGGGTTGGGGATATGGGTAACTGTGACGTCATCGGAGTCCAAAAGAAGTCAAAGAGCATCCAGTCTTACAAATTGCAGTGACTTGTGTGATAAGCATCACAGCGACGACGGAAACTAGTTGGCTGTGATATTTTGAAGTTTTCTCTTTGGTGTTAATAAAATAATGTTGTCACCTCGTCTACAACATGTGAATAGTACTTTTTAGCAGCAAAGCTGCAATCATATAGGATGTAGGAAGCAGTGTCATCTATGTGAGAGAAAAAAAAAGAAAACAGAAATTTCCCGAAATTTTTGGGTCACGACTAGCCGAGGATTGTGTAGACAGCTCACTACTTAGAGAAAAATCTTTTATTATCATAACAAATCGCAAAACAAATATTAAATCATGATAACACAGATCATACAATATTCCGAACTTGTGAGAGTCATGTAGTTCAGCGGTATTAACAATCTTATTAATACAACTACCCACCGGATCAATCGATAAAACCGAAAATTTTCACAGGATACTCCACTAAACAACCGCTTTACTGTCGACGACTTCTCAGTGCACGATTTAAGCATCGCCACCTTACTTGCCAACGGCAGTAATCGCGGCTATGTCACGCCTAACAACATGACAAACAAACTGTTCCTAATCGATCTATACAATTAAATAGTGCTGATACCAGACAAGATTACGTAAAGAGATCGTCATTACGCATTACAAGTTTGAAAAGGCATAAAACTCATCTTTAAATTAAGTAAGCGGCCATCGACCAGAACTACAAATAATCGATTTCCGCCGATTTTGAAGGAGATCGATGACTGCCCGTATCTTAAACAAAAAAAAATCTATTATGACGCATGCACTGAATTTAAGAGATTTTGGACGAGTTCTTCGCAAAACTCGGGGGTGCGCAACCGGGTCGGATTCGGGAAATATACACACACACAGGTGAAACGAGGGATGGGCGAATAAAGCTTCGTACGCAACGACTACCGCTAAGAACAAAAGAGAAAAAAACAGCACACAACATTGCACTTGCGAGCACATTTTACAAGTTACCGTTGAGCAGAAAGAGAAATTCAATCGATACACACGCACAATACCTGAAATCTGGTTGCTCAGAAGGGAAAAAAGTAACGAGTTCGTATTAGAAGGAATTTGTAAGGAAAAGAAAGAAGATGAAAGAAGAACGAAGGAAACGGCAATATTTGACAAGCAAGCAAAAAAAAAAAGATCGGGAATAATCGACGCGAATGAAAGGATGTCGGCAGGGCAGATTTCTAATACCAGCAGTAGACTCCGTAGTAATGCGAACTGAAACTATTCGGAAGCGCGGCGCCAGAGACGCTGCTAGATCGCAATATTGCGGAATGTACGCGCGCCACGTGTCGCCATCATCAAACCCTCGTCATCTTCTTCGATTTCCGTCTCACGGCGACGAAGTGGTGGCGGCAGATTTAGACGTGCCTTGCCGTCTACGGAAAACACCTGTAAGTAAATAAATCAAATGACTCAGTCACAGATGTAGCACAAATACTAGACCATTATGGTGTTTTCGTCCAATAAAAATGAAAAAATGTAGTTTTGAGCTCACTTCCTGTGGTGCCCCCATTAACGACAGTAACACTGGCAGCAGTATCAAGCCGTTAATTACTCCGATCACAATCAGTGCTGACATTACAACGAAGAAGTACTTGACGACGAACCTGCAAGAGATAACAGATCAGAAGAGGACTTCTATTAGAAAAGAGCTTTAGAATTATATCCAACAAAAACTGGTGTAATTTCAAAGAACAGATGAGGCGCAAAAACTATGACCTTGTACTCTGTCTTGTTCTTTACTATGATATTCTCAATTTCAAGCTACACTTCAACAACTCACTCAAACTCAGAGAATCCTAACATCAGAATACCCAATAACGTCGACAAAGCGCCATGGATAACTGGGACAAACACTCTATCGATAGCACTGGATGTTCTTTCAGATCTAAAGAACATAATATTTGAATTGATCCAAAAAAATACTAAAAATACGGCCTTGTAAGTGAAAAAAAACTTACCTTGTACCAAGTGACGTCAGATACGCTAGTACAACATGTGCAGTGAACTCGACGCCAATTCCTACAGCAGTGATCAGTGTCACCGCCGACACGGGATTCATCTTCACACCTGCCCAGCCCATGAATCCGGCAAGTTCCACGGTCATTACTGAAAAAAATGTCCATAAAAACAGGAAATGTGTTGATCACTTGCACAATTTGTTATACAGCTTTACATAAGCTCGACATATTTAGACCAGAACAAAATCATTTTCGTCTCCACAAGAAATTGAACGTACTAGATTCGAAACTGCTAATGAATGTGTGACTTTAACACAAGACATACCGATAAGAATTAGCAGCACGTTGAAAGCTGCCCATGGATTGAACAGTAGGATCGAGATGACCACAAATACGGCACAGGCAATGAGTATGATAGCCTAAAGCACTTTTTTTTCAAACCAAAGAAACTACTGAATGAAATTATGGTAGTGGCAAAAATTGTAAATCGTAAGTCTAACTCACCGTCATCAAATTATAGGTCAGGTGTAGATACTGTTCCCAGAACGTGAACGCAATACCCTGAGGGAAGTTCGGAAGACCTTGTGAAACGAAGTAATCACATTTTGACCTGATATCCTGCAACAATAAAAATTTTGGTACTATTGAGGAAACAAAACAATGATACTATTAAGAGAACAAGACAACATTTACCTACCCTGATCATCTCAATGATAACCGGCGTATCCGTGAGTCCGGTTAGATAGAATGGGATCTGTGAATAGGCTAATGGCTCGGCAGCTGGTACCAATAATGGAGCTTTCTTGTCAGCTATTGACCATTTCGGTGGCGTTGGATAGAAAGATGCTTGAGAAACATAGTACCTATAAAATTCACTTCAACTTGAAAGTTTTCGACAACATACAACAGTGTTATCTGCACAGCGATGCAAATATAGCGCGTTTGCAATGTATATGATGATAAACTACCAAAGATTCATGGGATTATAAAACATTTTCTGAATTGTTTCAAGAAGTAGTAGCAGCGGATTTTCTAGCAAAAGTAGTGTGATACCACCATGCTTGTACGGTGAAATTTCTTTCAATTTGAAGAAGACCATGCTTAACTACCAAATTCCTCAATGTAAAACCGCTAATAACAGCTACGAGATAAATGTTAGTATCTAAAAAGTTAATTTATGAATAAACCGCTCACATCATATTATCCTGATTATACCATGCAGTCAGATAGTTGAAGAAACCATCAGGATTGATCGTCTGCATATCGTCAACCAGTCGAATCTTTCCAACCTGAAAAAAAAATCATGAATATCTATACAAAACTAAATCAGTGGCAGCATATTGTGAATAATGGTAACACCGTGCTCACCCGTCCTTCGCACTGATACTTGTCTCCAACGCTGCAAATTAGGCGATGTGCAATCAACGCATCTTCGCTGACATTGCCCTTCAACTCTCCATCGGTAAGATTGAACCTTAAATCAAGATCTCAGAGTGCGAATTTATTAAGCTAAAGTTACCACTACAAGCAAGCAGCAAATATTATCCAGGATAATGGTTTGAAGCACTCACTTTCCTTGCGCCATTTCATCGTCGTAAGCCTTTTGGATGCTCGCTAACCAATCCCTCATCATTCCCAGCCAGTACTTTTCCGATGGCTCACCAGACTTCGTTTTAATTACGAACTTCGATGAGGCTAAACGTTTGGTTTAAATAAACGTCTCAGAGAGGAAAGCAATTAGAAACCAAGGATAAAGTGCAATGCAGTGGTGCTAGAAAATTATGAAGTCTTACAACTGAACGCGGCCTCAGATGAAAGTACTAACATTTCAGCAAAGCAGTCACAAACTCCCTCCCTTTATATGCAATTTCAACTGATCTGTTTACAAAAACTCATTAATTCTACCAGCTATAGAGAGGAAGCTACAACAAACCTATCGCATTCCTGTAGTTATCAATCTGGTGCTGTTGTCGCGCATAATCGATGTCAGGTCCTTTGATGATGGCGAACATGGGATAGAAACTGAAAACGTACAACATAAGCACAAAAGATTTTTAGTACGAAACCGCGAAGGAATTTTAGAAGATCAACGAGTGAAATGCGCAAAAATCTTTGGACACTGCCACTAAATTGTTGAAGGGGGGCAAAGAATGAACCTGTGTGCAGAAATTATGTGGTACACAATAGAACAAATATAAAAATCCCGAGTAATTTGCTTTTAAGACTTTTAGCTCACTAATAAAACCAACTAATAAAGTTGGAAAACGAATTTCTAGAGCTTTCCTTTCGTTTCTCCAGCTATTTAAGCAGACATTCAAAACATCCTCAGCACATTCAAAAACAGACATTTGAAACCCACCTAAAGTACTTGTCCCTGGCCTGCAAAAACTTAGCAGGTGCTGTATGCTCAGGTAACACATCACTAAGCTCCAGCCCTATCGCACCTCTTTGCATTCCAATGAAGGAAAGAATGAGTAGCACCAGTGAGCCACTAATTACGAAGATCTGAAAAAGTTGAACTAAGTTACAAAACATTTCATTCATTTCTAATCTAAGAGGAAATAATAGCACTAACCTTCGTCCATTTCTTGCCAATGAATGGAATGTAATACTTTCTAATAAGAGAATGAAGTGAAAACGGCTCCGGTTCAGGGTCTTCTTCCATATCCTTATATGACATCATTCGTGGTATGGGCTCACCAATAGTGCGCTTTTCCTAGAAGAAAATTTTTAAAAAGTAAGTGACCAACACAACGGTAACAAAATCCTTTGTTAGTACCTGATAGTGTGGCTTCGTTATCATCGAATACGCCTCTTGCCGAGTTTCACCACGAAGACAGCAGAACACGTCTCGCATACCCGCTTTTCGACGTCGGAGATCAATTGAGATTATTGCCTATAGATGGAACATTAATGAGGAATTGACAAATTAACATCCTCATGAATATGCTGTACTAGTAATCGCCATAAAGATACCGCTCAATAGAAAGGGATAAAAAGCTAGACTTACTGGATATAAAGTGAGAATGGCAATGAAGTTGAATGTAAGTAGTATGGAGCTCTGAGCACAGAATGACCGCAAGGCCGGAATGGGCAACATTGTACCTAAACATAGCAGTTCTGAAAAGATTTAAGAAGCTGAAGAAATACTCGACATTGAGCAGCATGAGAGGACTTTTGCTAGATTTCACATTGTTGCAAAAGAAGAGGATGCTTGAAATCTGGCGATAACATCCTGCTTTTTTTTTTGGAGGAGATTACTCCATCGGTAACAGCTGAAAGCAGTTTCAAAACGGCTGACATAAGAAGAAAATAGCACCACCCCCATTCAGCCCACTGGCAGCAACGAAAATACAGCCTGTGGAACGATTTAGCAGATTTTAGCAACATCGTTAGCATTCACGAGGAGATCTTCATTTTCAACTATAGCCGCATAATCACTTGAATTGCCAAGACGGGATGTTCTCAGGTTTTCATCCAAACATCAATTTCGTTCTTCAGGTCCATAGCAAACCCTTCTCCCTTATGGAGTTGATTTGAGTGCTTATTATGCTAGCAAGAAACGAGAATTTTCAGCAACCAATCGCCAGAAGGTGCTACCTCATCTACCTTCCATGTAAACCAGTGAATGGAAAAAAATTGTGGAGGTAAAACTGCTTCCTTCGGCAGCCAAGCAAATAAATCTCTATTTACTTTGCAGTAAACAACATTAAAACATACCTGCTAAGAACGATAGAATATTGTTGATAGATGTACAAAGAATGGACATTCCCGTCTCTCGCATCAAAATGCCGATCTCGTGTTGATTGGTTAGTGACATCACATCGTGGTAGTTATGCAGTAACATAAACATGTTATCGACACCAATACCGAGGGTTAAGAATGGCACGATCTGGAAAGCATTGTTTTCCAGTAAGTTCAAGGAAGAACACTAAAATTCCAAAATTCAAGAATTCTGAATCACCTGTGTGGTAGCCGCATTAAATTCAATGCCAAACCAAGTGGCAAGACCAAGACCGGAAACAGATGCGAACGTTACTGTCAGCACGCCGGCCAATGCGAGTCCCATGCACGATTGAGAAGAAGGAAGGCAGCCATCTCGTTTCATTTGAGTGAAAATCGCATAGACAAGCTGAAATCGACAACTACATAGCATTACATTACAAACAATCGAGCAAATCCCCAAACATCTGTTTCCAGTGCTCAGCTAAGCTACTGCTCTAACAAATGGCTAATCACTGCTGGACAAATAACACACTGCTGTTCTTTGTGTAAGATTAATTGCGTACTTGCAACGCCAACCACTAAAACAACATTATTTACAGCCTATATCATGTCGTCCAACCAATAAACGATTTCTCTATGATGGTCAACAACTCACCATCAAGCCATAACCAACAAAGATGATCTTGTAATTGAACTGGCAAAATTCCTCCAGCATATCGGCTATAGATGTTGAAGCGAGTGGATGGATCGTGCGACGTTCAAAACCCTGGAAATTCAAACTATGCCCAATCCGCACAAGAAGACAACAGCATCATTCCAACAGAAAAAACCAACGTCCTCGTCAAAGTTCGCCTTGTGTTTGTAGAGCATTTGTGTGAAATTCCTCTGCCATTGCTGGATCACCTCTTGGGCGAGCTTTTCATTCCATTTGGTTTGATCCAAGTCGGGTTTGGCCATTGGAAGATTGCCCTAGGGTATATAGAAATATTCCCCGTTCAGATATGGCTGAAGCTCAGCGTTGAGGATGAATTTAAGCCAGGACTGGTTTAAATAATTTACCATGAGAACGTTTGAATATCAAATAATGCTTACTTTCTGCTTGAATCTCAGGAATACATCATTAGGGCTTGCAACCAGAAAAACGCTCTGCAACGCGTCAGCCGACTGCATGTCGACCCCTCTCCCATGTCGTTTAACACCTCCAAGTATCATATCTTCTGGCCAATGTAGCACCCCTGCGGCGAATCCAGGGCAGCCACCCGACATGATATGTGCGTAGTCGGGGAAACGAGGATACTCTGACTGAAATAACGTGCGATAAGGAGATACACACTACTACTGTAACACTTCTTCAAAGTAGTAACTTTTCAAGAAAAAAGAACGCACCTCTTCCAGGAATTCAGCCCATTTGTCCAGGTTAGCGAACATCCAACGCATCATTGGTCCACGATACGCTTTGCAATCTAAAATACCCACAAATTTTTTCCATGAGTTGGAGAAACACCCACTTGAAAGGAAACATCCTCAAAACAAAAGCTAAGAATCGACAAAAAAGATGCTGTGGATGAATCAAAGCGCAGATGAACTCACCCTCGGCAGCGGCCTTCTCCGCTTTAGCTTTTCTTTCAGCTTCCTCTTCAGCAGCGGCCGCAAGGATTTCTGGATTGATGGGCACTGACATCTCAGATTCCGTTCTATTCGAGCCAAGTTCTCCAAGGATGGACTCAGCTACATCTCGCTTTCTCCTGCGTCGTCCACCGATATCTTAAGTGGACAATAAAATATTTAAGTCAAACACACCAACTCTGGACTAGATCCCTTCAGTTACTTGGGATAAAAAAAAGAAAGTTAAACCCACTGAACATCGAAAACAGATCAAATTCATAGCGATCGTGTGAGAAGTCATCTGGCACCAAGGTGATATTGTTCTTCCTGGCATATTCACGGAATCTGTCGAGCAGTGGGCACACATCATAATAGTTCGGCGACATTTTGGGGCATTCTGGGTCAAGGGGGTTCATGCATGGCCTATCGAGGTAGCCGTGACCAACACCAGCCTAAAAGTCCAAAAATTTAGGAATTTATGTAATCGTAAAGAAGCAAAACTGGGCAATTTTCTACACATTAAATTTGACACTAGTGAGCCAGCATAATCTTCCAGGTAAAACATTTGTGGAAGCAATGTCACTCACCCTCTCGAAGAACGTATGATGTGATCCGAGGTTGAACATTCGATGAATCTCATTAATGACGTCCATTGGGTCGAAATCTGTCCATTGGATGTATTTCCTGTTTGGAATCGACTTCAACCAGGCTAATAGGGATAGATCCCTTAAAAGCCACGTGAAATTGGAGTCATATCTTGTGAATAAATGAATAAAAACTACAAAGGACTGAGATTTGGGTCAACTCACTTCGTCTCAATGGGCGGATGTGGTCCAAGCGCCTTAGCGCCTTCCCAGAAGCAGTCAATTGGTGTGATCCAGATGCAAGGCACAATTCTTTCGATCACATCAGCCATTTCTGCAGCAATACCGTCCAATTCTGGAGGCGCTGGTTTGAAGCAGATATCAGATAACGACCAGGTGCTAAAATAAAACAATATTTATGCTATTCTACAAAGCCTTCCCCATCATACCATCCACAGAGGGCTCAAAAAGATGCCAACCAATAAACCAACGCACATCTTAAAACCACTATACAAAAATGAGAGCAAATATTTTCGTGCCATGCTGAAGAATCAACGTTCCGTGGCCAAACCGTACAAGAAAACAAACATACAATCCTTGTTGGCCACGACGTTGAAATTGGGATATTCTGCTTTATTAGCGTCACCACACTCGTACTGAGTACAGGAAGAGATATCGGAAAAATCCCTCACAAGGTCAATTCCGTAATCAAACTTTTTTTTTGATAACCTCAACTTGACTTTATTCCCCCCTCATAAAGCTTCTAACTAGCATAAAGTAGTTCGTGATAAGGATACAAATTCCCCGTTCAAGAATTTGTTGACAGCCGATTCAAAATGCTCTGCAAACGGATTCTGCAGACGTGTGTCTGATCGTCGACTAAGTCAACAGAGTGTGCAAAGGAATTGTGAGCTTAAAGAACTCCACTAATGCAACTACCAATGAGCGCAGTCCGAACGGAAACCATCCAGAAAACCCCAGGAGTGGACGTGCGGTTCAAAAATGCTGATAAAATCTTTCTCCAATCGAAATTCGAAAAAAAAAACTAAAATTACATGAGAACATAAGTGCCTGGTTCTTTATTAGGTGCGGCACATAGCAGGAGACCATTAGTACAGCGTAGAAAACGAGGGGTAGCTCCAGTAATATGCAAAGACCTCAAGCTGCCCCTTGTGCTCTGCCATGCTTCCAGACATTCCCTCAATCTCCTCTGAACTCGAAAAAATTTCTTCACAGTGTTCTGCGACCAAAAGTCCTCTAATTGGACCCCCCCCCCTCATTGAATTTCAAACTGCGATTTCTTTGCTTCGTATCACCAGCGATGAATAAGCGTCGAAAAACATGCAGCAGAATCACAGTGCTTACCACAGCATAGCTTTCAGCGCATGAAACAGCTGACATAGATTTCATAATGTTGCCAGTGGATTTTGAAGGAAAAATTTAGATGTTGAAAATCATCCCAAATTGAACTTCTCTAGATTCCTTGCACGCTAGCTGCTACACTTGCAAAGGTCACAGAACTGGCCATTACATCTCATGATGGCAAATGGCAGTAGTATTTTCTCATTCAGCACCAAAACCGGTCCATTCGACTGTTTCGATATTCACACTCAGCCGACGGATAAAATTTTTGCGAAGAAAAAACACCGGCAATATTGCAGCGCAGCCTTGCAAAATGCACTACGCTCCACTGTGATCTGTGGAAAAAAAGTCCCATGCAACCGCAGCAAAAAGGAAGCCTCTAGTTTTGATTTAGAGCTAGAATCAGAGAACAAAATGTAGGGTATCGGACTGTTCACAAAGAATATTTCATCACCTAAAAAATCCTCCCCCATACAACCGAAATGCGGAAAAAAATCGAAGCGTGACAGTGATTGCAAAATGACGCTCTTGTGCTGAACGTTATTGGTACTGGTACCAACTCTGAAGATATATCAAGCATTTACAATAGTGAAGTATTCAGAGGTAATAGCTATGAATAAATTTGAGTCGACTGAAATCTGGCAACACACAGCAAGTAAGCGTGGCAGAAATGGCTGTACGCAATAGCTGTCCACGCAGCTATAATGGTTTCATTTTTCATACATTAGCGGTAAATAAGTGTGCATGATTCCATAGTTTGATTTGAAGAAAGAAACAAGAGAATCAAGAAGAAAAAAGCTATAAAATTGCCGACAAAAAAACTCACACATTGTGCATCTCAATGCTGAAGTTAGCGATCTCCTTCATGGTATCAACATGCTTGAGCAGCGGATCACGATCCAGAATATTTTGGCCAGGATATTCTGGCGTTTGAATCACCACTTGATAACCACCACCAAGACCATTCTCTCGAACAATCTCGCTACCAGCTTTCGAGTCGTTGTAGTTCATCGTTTCTTGTATCCGTGACAAAAAATTGAGCTCTTCATCAAGACGGCCGCCCTCTTCAAAGAAAAATCATTAAATTGACCAATCTAGCGTTGCAAAGAAAACTCATAGTAGAAAAACATACTGGCCACCCATAATTTCACAATATCAGTTTCGATATGCACAAATTGTAGGCCATAGCAGCATATGGAGAAAAGCATCAGCACTGTGACGATGACAGAAGCCGCATTCGCATGTACGAAGTTTCCCAACGAAAACAAAGTCTTCTGGATAAAACTTCGCATGTACAGGGCCCATTTGTTGCCGCTCGCTTTGCCCTGAAACCATACATCAGTTACTGGGACGTTCACACTTTCAAAAACAAACACGATCTCGCACATTCAGGAGTGTGCAAGGCACTTTTTTGCACGACGCAAAACCGACCCTCACTATTCCGCCCGGAATATACTCATGAACCACTTGAAAGACCAGTCTAGTCCCCGTTCAACACATGATCATGGCTACAACTAGATATCATCAACAAACGCGCCACTACTCTCGTACGGAGTCAGGTGTTTTTCGAGAGGTGTTCGCCTCTTCAGAGACCGACCATTCTTTAACCTCAATAAAACACCGTCATGTGTGATGAGTAATGAGCCGTTTCAGTCCCCACCAACACAATTAATCACTGGTCCACAGCGAACCGGACGTTAAACATCCTTCATTTTGCAGACGGTTCGCGTTTAGGACCTAGCTTCCGCCTGCTAGCGAACCCTTTACGAATGAGTACCCACAGAAAAATAGCGCCGTTGTCCCCAACCTCGCCATTTGGCTGCCTTAGCCATCGCTCCAATTTTCTAAGGATTCAAATGCGTACTATTCAGTACTCCATCAATCACACTTGACACAAGCAGCCGTCCCAAAATCCTTCCTGGTTGACGTTGACATTCTACGCCACTTTAGTGCACCATTCAATGGTTAACGCCAAGGCCACCGCGGGAATGCATTTCGGATCCTATTTACCAACATAAAACCACCACATTCCAAACGTCAGCGAAGCCAAATTCTCTAAAGCACCGGAAGTGGAAAAAGAAAAGAAAACCAATGAAGCCAATCGACAATCGGCTTCAGATAGAATCCAATTTCTTGAATAACTCTGTTGATTGCTGTAAGTCTTACGAATGCACATAACTATACAGAAAGCTGCAACAGTTTGTGCACCTGTGTGGGACGCTGCCGGACCCCGGCATAGACGTTGCCACATCTGTACCTGGTCACATGAGTCAATAATGGAGAGTCAATACATCAACGAGTTTATTGTATTGAATTCTAAGATACAGATGCATAATATGCCATTTCCAAAAAAAAGTTGAAATACCTGTCCGACTTCCCACATTCTAGCAATTTCCACCCGAATTTTGATCTCTTCTTGTTCTCTCTCTCTCGCAAAACCATACTTGAGAGGTGAGTGCAACCAACACATTTACTTGACATAAAAATGCAGTACCATTTCTCTAACGACTTCAGTGTTTTCCCGTGGTACAACAAAGCACATCTTTGAACTAGAGTTTATCCGTTCGAAAATGTTTGCCGATCGTATGTAGTACGACGTTAAAACAACCGTTCTGCAAACACATGCAGTTTCGCAGATGAAGTTACATCGTAGCACTTTCGCCGTGAGAAGCTTTTCTACAGCTGGATAACCAGTGAAAATCTTCCAGGAGAGTGCGATTGAGTGTTGTACAGCAGACATATAAAGTGACCTTAGCTTTGGCTTTTGTTTCTAGCTACCATGAATAATTAATAAGCAGCTTGTTATATTCAAAAATGTAATAATAGACTGCAGCAGAAATTTATAAAGGGAGCTATAGAATCGTCCAGTGAGCACGCTCACCCATAACTTCAACATTGAAACTTGGACTTTCATATCTTAGCACCAAGGCATTTCAAGTGCGATCTGTTGATGCTAAAATTCGATCGCCTTTTGTTCGTCTCCATAACCCCAACCGTTCAACTATCGCCATCAAACACAAAACGGCGAAAGTCATAAAATGTATTCGCAGCGGCGATTAAAATCCAACCGCCAGCGATTCAACGATTCATTCAATGAACTCGCCAGCAGACTTCCTCATCGCAACGGAAAGCAACGATTTTCCGTCGTCAAGTCTCCGTAGCTAGGACTTTGAACAGACAACCACATAAATAAATGTCTGCGTTAATGTCAGAGCGCAGCCCACTCACACGTGGCAACCTTGAGTTTGAATAGAATGGCTCGTGCTCACGTATACAGCAATGACATCATGGCAATTGTACCTCAGATTTGACTCATAGCTGTTACATTCTACTGCATACGACTGTCAGAAGCTCAGGATCTCTGCGAGGTTTCTACAACAAATATGACGCTGCCAACTAATTTGTCCTAGTAAAAATGCCAAGTAGAGGATGAATGGCCGCAATCCGAACGGTTCGAGTTACGCCACCGTTTCATTTTCACTCCGCCCTACCCCGAACGGTTCGGATTGTAACCATTCATTCTCTACCTTGCATTTTTACTAGGACAAATTAGTTGGCAGCGTCATACATGAAAATTGAATTGAAAAGTTCCGGACACCCTTCGAATTATACTAGCCTAGGCTACACGATGCACTCTCAACACTAATCTCATGCGATGCAATTAGGTTCGCATTTCAAGTGACTCGCCACACGCGCTCCTATACACATCCCTCGCAACAAACGGCGACGCCTTCAACGCTGGCAACTAAAGAGAAGCTGCTTTGATTGAAATGCACGGAGCCGCGTCTAATGTGGCCGAAAAATGTGCATGGGAATGTCTGGGAATGATTTGAAGGAAATGAAGAAGCAAACCATTCACTTCATCAAGCAAAAAAAAACTGCTCCAGAAGATACGTCTCACAAAGTAGCTCTAACTAAATAACTGATCAAAAACCACCGCTCGATCCAAACAGCCCTCAATGAAGACCCAATGGACCATGCTTATTCTCCATGCAGAGCGTGAAATTTCCTTCTACAATCATGATAATTTCCCTCGCTGCAAACCTCTTGAATATCCTGCGGCTTTAATTCTTACCGACATCGCATCAATCGTCTGCATTTATAATTAAGACGTGAAAGACACATGAGATACGATCAGGACTCAACATTCCTAACCGCATTAAACAGACTATGTGGCTGGAAATGCAGCAATTCAGCTTAGCGCACACCACCAGCATCAACTGCTGACATATTTCGTCGTCTTCCTTCTAGAATCCCAACAGCACTCCAAAAAGAACACTCGGATATGGGTGGATATTAATCGCTTCGTCCCTCAGTCACGCGGAACAAGGGGAACAACTGAACAGCTGCCTCGTTCCCACGCACGACGCGCCAGATCATATAGCAAAGCAGCGCTCAGTCGCGTCCAATTGATACAACGCTTTTTTGACGTCACGCGATTCCATCCAGTGTTATGAACTGGCTCATTGCAGCAAATCCATGATAAATAGGCATGCATGGTTTTCAGGTGGCTAGCGTGAAGACTGCCGCATTCCTAGCGTGGTCTCTCTCAATGTGTCCGCTTATGCGCGTTCTCCTCCAAGTGCGAGAATTGCGGCGTTTCTCTCGAGACCAATCACGATAGAACACTCATTCTCTCACTTCGAGAACACGAAATAATACAGTGGCTACAAGTGGGTGTGAAGAGAAATTGTACTTTTTCGATACATTCCACACGTCCGACGTAGTGGAATGGGTTGCAGAAAAAAGGCATTCGAACATGAACGAAGATGTACGATTGAGTCAATGAGGTCGATTTAGTCTCAAGAAAAAGAAAATGATGTCAAGTAAGACTGAAAAAGGATCCACTACATCTCAAACATGCGAAACGATGCTACAGCAATTTTTTTTTTGGATTATTGATACAGTGCTGGCCTGACCGACCTATCAAAATACATCCTGGACTTCGAAGGAACACATGGCAGCATCCAACAAAGACAAATGCTATTCAGGCAAAGATTGTAGTTTAATACAAACCCACGTCAGAGAATAACTTCCTGGCATACTCTTATTGCAGGAATTTGCCAATTTGTAAGCCAACATCTACTTATGAAAAGTCTCACCACGTTCAGTCCCCTCATCCAACACACAAACCTCTCTAGAAGCGTAAAACCCAGCAAACACGAGATCAAAGGTCAATGATGTGCCACGGTTTGTCATGCTCTCATACTATGCACCTGCCAAAAGCATTTCAGGATGCGCCTGCACAGAGCAAACAGTTGTTCTCAGCTATGTGAACAAAAACGCACGTCAAATTGCACCTTGAACACATAACACATCTGCTCGCACAACATCATGGAACCAGCAGCCCTCACTGTTAAACTCAAATTCTCAAACATTGTGAGAAGAA
>KN727367.1:9193-28576 GCA_000816745.1 Ancylostoma duodenale
GAGAGAGAGAGAGAGAGAAGTGCAGGAAAGAAATCATTCACCATGTTAGAATTGAGGACCTGCCGAAATAGCACTATTATCCAATAGACGCAGACATGGAGAGGTGATAGAAAATTCAGACAAAAAGGGTAGCAATTTAAAACGAAGATGAATCATTGCTTTGCAAACAAACCGCCAAAATAAGAATCCTCCAGGCAATACATATGTGATGGTATAACTCATATAGTAAGTTTCCTTCCATCCATGCAGAAATGTAAATCAGCCTAACTGTGGTTCTACTGAGTTATTTTCAAGCATTCCTTCATGACTACTATTTGAATATTATGTATGTCCACTTGTAATTAAGCACGAAAAAAGGGACGTGTGAATAATACAGAGCGAGGAACGACGAAAAACCAGTACAGCGACTAAGTTAACTATTTATTTTACAACCACCACTTTTTCTTACTCAAAAGTAGAACGTATAGAAGAAGGAAGAACTACAAGTCATTGGTCCTGATAGAACGCGTGACTTGTACCTAGTTACATGGAGGGGTTAGTGAACTGTGTGCGAAGATTAGTTGAGACAATACCAGTTTTTGTGCACCTGTTTCGCTTTGCTTAAGCAACACAAAGTTCGTCGGGCGTTTTTTCTATATTTTGATTACTAACAGTGCAGTAATCCACCCCCTCAATACCCAAAGTGAGGTAGCTATTTTGGTACAGACGTCATCTTCAAGTAATTTTGTTAACAAACTGGAGGTGTCAAATGTCAAAAATAAACAAATACCTCATGATAAAGTTTGGCTGGGAAGTGTTGGCACGAGTGAAAGTTCTATATCCTCAAAAATATACGGCACGATATTTTTAATTCCAACAAAACAAAAATATTCCAAGTAACGCTACATGAATGACTGTGGCGAATCCGTTACAGTCTCTACCAAGAATGATAGCAGACTCTATTGGGCTAAGTTTTCTGGGTGAGCTCTTAATCTGCTGCCTGATAAGTCGTTTGATTGATAGGTCTCATGAGTCTCCGGCTTTTCCAGGCTCTGAAGAAGGCAAAAAGGCCGAAGCATTAGCCCAAAAAAGTCAGTTACCATCCATGGTCAAGGCAGCAACGAATTCGCCACGGTAAGACAAGCGTCATACCAAGGTTCGGTGAGAGTCAAACTTGGGCATTACTACATGTATGAGTGAATTGTTCAAAATGTCCTGAAATATCTTCATCGAGGCGAATCAATGACGATTTTGCTCCATGGGTAGGAACTCGGTTCTGCTGGGAAAATCCCATTAAATTTTTTTGCTCCATAGGACCACAATCTTTGTTAACGCTTCCTCTTGGGATGAGTTAATGTCAAATGAATATTATGTTGTAACAAGGAGCCAATTCTTTTCAGCCACCCTTTAGACAGGAAATGAAACATTTTCTCATTAAAGAAACGGCAATGGCGAGGAACCGACGCGATGCAAAAGAGAAAACTCGACATATCTCACACACTGTAGCTAGTTCAAATGACAAGCAGAAAAAAAATGTTGAGGACGTGAGGAGAGACAATTCTTGAATAGCTTTTCTAGGAGGAAATCTACCGAAATTTGAATGGCTGGCCAGTCATTGCATACAAAAACTACACCGAATAATGCTGGGAATAAATTCACTTGAAATTCGACAATCATAAGAAGCAAACAGCCAGTCGCTCTTTTTCACGGTATTGTTCGCGCTCCACTGATGGCATGGCATCAAACTTGTTTCTGAGTCGCAAATGCTGTTGTGGAACACAATGTGTCGCACATAAAATCAGTCCGCATAGCGAAACGAGTACATTACCAGAGGCAGGCAATGGGAAGTTTTACGACATGAGGCAAAACGAGGATGACACTCTGTTCAGCGAAAACGTGCCGCGGCAGCGAAAGTGCCAGGATTCACGTGTTGGACAAGTTGCGCCGCGATGCACGTGGCTGAGACCAATGGCTGATAACGGACATCAGAATCTTTGCAAAATTTGCACGCATTCGTAGACCGACGTCGTAATGCTGTGAATCACTTGACCGCCGACGCTCCGCACCGAACGTTCGAAGAGAGAGATATTTACCGTGTGCGCTCCGCGGCTCATCATGTTCCTTTCTACCGATGCCATGTCAGTTCGGACACCCGTAAATCACTTCAGCACTTCAGAAGAATGTGCGCATCTCGCTATCGATTCCACTCCTCATCAAAAGACATTTAAAATTCCGCATGGAAGAAAATTCTATCATTATCGCTCTGTTAAGATGACTAATTCATAGTTGATTCAGTGCTGAGCAATGGAATTGAGAAGATATCCAAGGGGGAACCTCACACATTGTTCGCTATGTCGTCTGAATGCTCATATAATCCTCAAACGCATAAGCGCATGTTCATATGTTTTATGCTTCTTTTTTTTTTGGAAGAAAAGGATTCAAAAGAATGGATGGGAACGTGAAGAACATGGTGTCCACCTACTTCCTGCTCGTTCGCTACTTATGAGTCGAAATTGAGAAACAACAAAGAAAAGTGACGATAAGCCTTTGCGACTGCGATAAGGATCCAGCTGTAGTATGTTTTATGTTCCGGTGAAACATTTTATTGCCACTTTTTCCTGCCTTGAACAGCTGCCCTCGTGTCACTTATTTGTTGAAATTTTGCCAAAATTTAAAAAAAAATCTGTAGATTCTGTTCACATTCAGGGTTCTTACAGCTGCTTAGAAAAGGGTACAATGGACTGTAGACAAGTGAGGATGTGCTTGACTCCGTAGTTTTAAACTACGAAATCACTATCAAAGGATCATATGATTATAAAGAGTACGAAAGTAAAGATAGTAAAAAGTGCTTGAAAAAAGGAATATTCAGTAGAGCATGCACTAAGAGGAGTAATATTTTATTTCGCCAAAGAGACTCAAGAACTCCTATTAATTTGTTAGCAAGCAATTTCGATAACACTGCGATCAATTTTACTTCATTTTCGGTTTTTACACCACATTAACCCATTGTTGACCGTGCCGCTGTTGTACCCTTATGTGTATTAGCACGAGTTCCGTTTTTCCCCTTTCTCACATCCTCTAGTCCGCATTTTTTTTTCAAAAGATATCTAAAAAATAACCACTGCGACTAAACTGCATCATAACGAAAATATCACATCGATATCTAAAGGAACCCCACACCGAAATTCATCGGCAACTCCAAGTGTACTACGCTAGAAAAAACTTCCTCACCACTATGCAGTACTGTCATCAGTGGATTGAAATGTGCGTAAACCCAACAGGGATTCGTGAATGCAGAACCGAGCGAAACCAGGTTAGCAAACTAACGTTTTGTCCTGTGTCTCCTAACACTACGTACGTAGCATATGCATAGGTTAAGCAATCACGCTAACCACTGTTGGTTTGAGTTCTATGAATGCGATCCCAAGACGTTCTGACTTCTATCCTGCACAATTTTTCCCGCTTTCTACGAAAACCCGATGCTTTCAATCCAAAAATGGGGTGTGTTTTCACCTGCTCAAGTCTACTTCTGCAGCATCATAACTACTTGATCTTGCTCGTGTTTGGGCAGATTCCTATGGTCGTCAAAAAAAGATGCGGACACCTAGCCTTCTCAATGATTGCATCACTTTTCAGGAAGCCAATTAGCATAACTGTGAAATTAGCCATGTGTACGATCAAGTATTCCCATTCACAAACACTCCCACTCCCATTGACTGTTGCTAAAATATTTCCAACGTTTCGGAAGAGGATCCATGCTTGATTTCTCCTTTAGAACCGCTTACTATGACGAGCGAGGAATCAGCGATGCTTCGGAATCATTTGATGGGAACGACATCAGGGCAACGATAAGTGGGTGGCGATAGCGGGATTAGTCTCGGTAACTTCGTGCCATATCGCAAGAACAGCGCTCTTATGAGAGAATGACACTAGTGTGAGAGACTGCGAAACACCTCAGAAAAACCACATTATTCATACAATCATTGCAAACCGCGAGATTACGGTATATTGTTTGCAGTTGTGCAAAATGATTTCAGCAGAACCTGTTTGCATATAAGCGTTCTCTTATTGGCAAAACCTGTAATAAATTCAAAACGATATATGACGCACATTTCTTGGCCAAGGCAGAACGGCAAAAGACAAACGATCACATCAAAGTCCATGAAGGGAAAAGGTCCTCATATGTGAACACGTTTCGGAATGCCTTCATGAAAAATGAATGAAAAACTAGGAGACACTCAGGTTGAGGATAAATTCTCCTCTTCACGGGCCTATAAGAACTTGACCTCTCAATGCGATGTCATTAGCGGCCCTCAAAACGAGCAGAGAAGAACTGGAGGCGAGCATGAGATATGAAGTTTGCGGGGGTTGTTTTTTGCTAAAATGATAACAACAAAAGAGCAGAAACCCACTGAGGGGAGTGCGGTTCGGAACACGTTTGCGTGAATGAATTGTTCGCGAATTTCGATGAGTAGCATTTGACAAATAATGGACATCATTGCGCGAGACGCGGGCGCATTCCACAGACTATCCACTGGGTACCAGTTCCGAGCGTCGAGGTCATTCAGAGTTGGTGGCTGCGCTTCAGCAGCGCAGCACACAGAACAATCGTGAAATGAAGATAACACACTGACCACGTAACGATGAAGTCACCTCAAGCAGACTCATAACAGCGGTCACAACGACTCGTGGGAAGAGAGGCCTAAATGGAGGGAAGGCTCAGGAACAACTCATCAAAACGTCGATTTCGGTGAAATGCGAGCGCAAAACAGCGAATTCGCGTCGGAATGGCAAGCGAGTTCGTGGTATTTTGCAGGGGCGCAGCAGTGTCCTTTCCGAAGCAGTGAGCAATTAGAGCAGAGACTATTAATAAAAGTCAGCCATTCCAAGCTGCGACTCGGCTCGCTTATCGATCGCTGCCGCCTCGTTCTCTCTCCACAACATCTCCGAATCCTTCCGTACCGCTCGAATTCGCGTTCAATTAGACTTTCCCTTATTACGATCCGTCTAGCTAACATTTGCGCGCCTATCAGCACCGCCAGGGTTCAGCCTATTGCGGAAACTCCGCATGACGAATGTGTTCTAGCTCACGCTTAGCATCCTCTCAACTTCGAATCCAAGCGCACGCCAGGATATCTGTGCATTCGCTGTCACCCGTGGTTTTGAGATTGCCCCATTACTGCAGCCCGAGCGAGCGCTGTAAAACGATTTCAGGACGCTTGTCACCCTTCGCTTAGCTTCTGATTAGATGGTGACTACAGGATGAAGATTTAGATTAACTGTTTGTTCTAAATAAGCGTAGTAACAGAAAAGATTCTCAGGATATGCTCAGAGATACCCATAAATATCCTCAAATGCCTACACGTGTATATAATCAAGTATTAGAAAGCGATTTTGTCGGTTAATCCACCAGAGCAGTCAAGTCTTCTATGAGTAGGTAGAAGAGAGAGAGCCTATTTAATCTGGGTGCGATGATATGGATACTTGCAAACCACGCACGTTAAAGAAGAGAATGGGAGAGAGCGGAAGAAGAGAGAGTTCACAATATCAATTAACCTTTGCTAGACAGATTTTCGTGCGATTTCACTCTTTTTTTCCTTGGAGACAGCTGATATTCACGTCATTCGATTCTTTACACTCGCAGCTGCCTGACTCACTTTGAGTCCATTGTTTTATTCTTTTTATCCTTGCACAGGTATGTGGTCTACATGCAGTCGCTAATGACCGCGAAACAATTCCGAGTTTCCTCTTCGCGCGCTGCCACAGGCTATTCCTACTGACTAATCATTTAATATTCATAAACTTTTGGAAGAAGCGAAACAGAACATTTTTGCAATAATCGAATCACAACTGCGTGGCATGACCATATAAGAGACTGTGAATCCAGGATCACAAAAAAAAAAGAACAATGGCAGTTAGAGCACTGAAGTATCGAGAGCATAGAATGGCAGCAGTCTAGGAGTACGATGAACCTCGTGAAACCACTCGATCGGCGCATTTTGAGAGAGGAACGCAAAAAAAAGAGACTCGTCGATGGCAGTGTACTGACGAATTGAATGGAATCAATCGCGAGGCTCCTGTAAACTGACGAAACGCGACAACGACATGCGATCCTCACGTAATCGCAGTCGGCAGGGCAGGGCAGCTAGGCCCACCAGTGTTTGCAGGGCAACGCAGTAGAAGCTGATGCCGTTTGCCCTAGCAATTACCGCTGCATTGGTTATTTGGGTGCATCATCTTATGTGCATATGGCATGAGATGGCGAGGAATTTCCGGTGGAAGTCTCAGAATAGAAAAATAACAGTGGTTCGAAGCTATGAAACCGAACGCAGTCAACCTATCCCTTATACCTAGCGCCGAATGTGTTTTTGAATAGATGTTTGGCTTCAAAAAAGAAAATTAGTACATTCGGAAATGTGAGGGCCCTACGGTCTTTCTTAAGGGATGAAGCTATTTCTCGTCTCTTACTCGAAAACGAATATCTTAGCGAGTTTTTTCGCTGATCCGTCATCCGGTCATCAGTATACTATCCTGTCGTCAATAGTGAAAACGAACTCCTTTTGCATGGTCAGCAAATTTCAAGGATCGCTGCTACTGTGGACTTCACATGTACTGTGCGCTGGACACGAGCCAAATTCGAAGCTCTGATGTTAGGACCTGATACTGATTCACGACTGGTCGAACCTAGGCAACGTTGGCATTACTCTGCAAAAAATGTTTAATGAAACGTTCTAGAGCCGTAGTTTTCTTTAGGATTACTAGTTTCTATCATCAAAACTTGCCGAGATCCGTATAGATTCCACGTTTTCTGCGTACATGCGCTGGTCATAGTTAATACTTTCTCTTTGCGCCGATCATGAATGAAATTCCTGTAGCATTGATCCAAATGGCAGCAAGTAGGTAACAAATGATTTTACGTACGCTTCTTCCATGTATCTTTCAGTTTCTGTTTCTTAGCGCACCGTGAGTGCATTGAGTAAATAAATAAATAAAGAAATTTTAGTAGATAGGAAGTAAGGTTCGGACAAGATGTTTCAGCAGTATAAAACTCCAGAGTCACCCTCGGCAGCGTTGGACATGCTGAGAGATTCAGCTTCCGCGTGCCACGACTTTGAGATATGGATTGGCTGGCATCCAAGCCGGTAATTTATATTAAAAAAATACACATGCAGTAAAGGTCCCCAAAATTTCGCGTTGAGCAGGGCAGTTTTTGAGAAGTTACATCTATCAATTACATTCAGATACCACCACTTCGGATTGATGTTGAAATCAATCGCTCTCAATATGTGCGCGAATAGCCTTCATGAAGTGCGAAGCAGCGCTTGAAAATTCAATAGAAGTTCACTGATCGCCTTGAAAGGAGTTCGCTTAGATTGATTTAGCGAATCGAATGAATGAAAAACATCCATGTTTGACTCTCAACGAATGTTGGCACTGTAAACTCGCTTTTGTCTTCATTACTGAGCTGCAACCAAGACTGCTATTACTGGCATCACTCAAGATTGTTTTGGCATACAATTAGTCAAATAAGCCAGGGGCTGGAAAACGAGAAATAGGTGAGATCATTCTTCCAAATGTTCATTCACCTACAAGAACTTGCCAAAAGTTGCCGAAGGAAACTCGATCATTGGTATAAGAGTTTACTCAACCAGAATCCGTGATAACAATCTTTTTATGTTGCTCGTACTCATTGCAAATAAAATAAGGTAAAGGTACACTAGAAAAACACAGATTTTCCCCAGACGGTCCTTTTCTGTGGGCAGATTTGTAGGGCTTTCATTCAACATTCCTTCCATCGAGAATAACTGCGCTTCTATTTGAGGACTAGATCTTAGCGAGAAAGAACACAAAAAGAATGTTAGCAAGACTTCTCCGAGAGAGCGACGAAGATGACTCATTGTTTCCATGTTCTACTTCAAAGTATCAGTGCCACAGAGCGCTGCATTGGCAATACCAGGGAAATATTGTGGAAAAGGCTCGGAAGAACGAGGATCCAGCAAGCGATATTGGTTTACATGGCAACGTGACGGAAAGTTTGCACAGCACATTCGAGTGCAGCGGCTATCAAGTGGAATTTGCCCGCATGTGATCAAAAAGTCCGACATTCTTTAAGACTTTTATCAACGAGCACCTTCCGCCTCAGCACAGCGAATCTGCGCCGCACTGAAGCAGCACTCTGGCTGTTGCTGGAGAGCGGAGCCCGTGCAGAGCGGAACCATGTTTGTCAGCTGGAAATGCCGTGAAAATGTTTGAAGTGATGAATGCAGCGGGCGCGGGCTGCTGTGGCTTTCGCAAACACTTGCGTCGCCCTCGCTCGCCGAACGAAACGGCGCCGGCTCGACCTTCTCCTCACTGTCGCACTATTTTCACGCCACAAACATGGGGCGACAAGCGTTACCTCACCGAGGGGTTTACCTAATAGTGTCCGACAAACAGCACTCAATAATTCTGCTGTTCGGCGCACCATGCCTCTCAATGGGGTATTTGTGCGACGTGAAGGTCACTCCCTATTGCACCAGCGAACAATGAAGATGACTTGGAACTATAAAGACGCCAAAGAATCATAGGACAAACTTCCTGGGAAAAACGCAGGAAAAAGGAAGGGGGACGTGCGTGCTTGCCATCGACTTCCACTATTACGAGGGTGCGTTGAAAAGTTTCCGGGATGACAATGAAAACAAAACAACTCAGGCACATTTCTTAACTCATTTTTAACCCAGTCCTGTTGAAGCTCAGCACACTTGGTTCAGTCTGCCTTCTGCTTTTGATTCTTTCCCTGCAAAGTATTTCTTCGAGTTCCTCAGAACAACCTCATACGGCCACGATTAATCTGTCATTCGATCTGAATTTCTGTCTAGACAGGAATGCTTTGAGTTCCGAGGAAAGGTAGAAAAGTTAGGAGACAGTGTCAGAGAATTAGTGGATGAGGGAGGTCCAACGTTTCAGCTTTTACTTTTACCAAACGGTAGCATTTGAATATGCGGTCATACTGTTGCGGAGGTGGAGCTCTTTTTTTTTCCTCCTTACCTGGGCATTTTCAGTGAATTGGCATTCCTTCAGTTTCGAAAAATGTTCACCATTACAAGCGAATAACGGCTTTTCTGTCAGTTAGTAAGAATCCTGTGACATTTGCAAAAACAGAAATCGGCATTACTCCACCACATTGAACGGCCCTTCTCTTTTTCGGAACCAATTCATAGGATCGAAACCACTGTTTTGACTACATTTCTGTAGGCACACTATAGTGCTGAACCTAACAAGGGAAGTGCATGAAATTAAACTGCGCTTTCGAAACGGGGCATGTATGGTTGGAAGAATTGTCCCAAACAATGTTACAGATTATTATACATAAAATCTGCTAAATGGTTAGTACAAGCTCAAAATTCCATTTCCTGCCATACTGACCTACCTCACTCAGTCACAACTTGGCAGCTGGATAGCGTAGTGAGTAGTAATGCGGATCCATAGGATGAGGGTTGAGGGTTTGCATCCCGTCCCCGCACAGAGTTTTGCATACCTCAATTGCTCATCTTTAACAAGGTGCGGAACCGTTCAGGAGACAACTGAACAACGAGTACGAGTGCTGCATTGGAAATAATGGACAATTGCTCTATACAGGTGTTAACGCAGTGTCGCTGCAATGACCAAGTATTTTGATATGCCATATAATCTATTCGGTCACTTTCTCATTCTTTAACCACCTTAAATATCACCAACGCAACTCGCCAAGAGCGCAAGATGGCACTATCTATCTCTTGAACAGCTCATCACCCTGTTAAAGGACAGCCATTAAAGTTTGCAAAACTAAATCCGAAGATGGGATGCAAACCCTCGAGCCTCATCCTACGGGTCTGCATCACTACCCACACGGCTATCCAGCCGTGAAGCTGCAAGTGAGTGGGGTACATGTCAGTACGACAGGAAATGGAATTTTGAGCTTGTGTTAACCATTTAGCAGATTTCAAGCATAATCTGTAACATCGTTTGGGA
The DNA here is from genome assembly GCA_000816745.1 of Ancylostoma duodenale. Taxonomy (NCBI): domain Eukaryota; kingdom Metazoa; phylum Nematoda; class Chromadorea; order Rhabditida; family Ancylostomatidae; genus Ancylostoma; species Ancylostoma duodenale. The sequence continues at coordinate 19,163 of KN727367.1, forward strand.
CAAGCCTTCCAACCATATATGTCTGGTTTCGAAAACGCAGCTTGCCTTGTAAGCTTCATTATACGTCAAAGTATTACGCTTCAAACTTCTTGCTGGTGTCCACTTCGGAACATGCTATTGTTCGGAATTTAGTACGTAAATGCAACACCAATCTTTCTAAAAGATTTCTTGGAATTGTTTTATTGTGTAAATATGAACTTTTTACTCCAAAATGATGCTGACAGACTCCTCAATTCTGTTCAATCATCCGCATGTGTGCCGAATCCATATCGAGGAATCTGTTCATGGTTTCTGATGTGATAGCCTTTTTTTCGAGGTCCTGCACATGGTCAACGGTTTGCGTGCGCGCAGCAGTCCTCGTGTATAAGGAATCTAAGGGTAGGAAATGAGGGTGATGGGCATCCATAGTCAATTACATAGGAAATATTCTGCTTACCTAAAATCTTCTCTTCATTTGGAAATATTTATTGACCGCTCGAGTTTTGCACTCATCTCTAACTGAATGTAATTAAAGTCGGCTGACTTGAAGGACCTGTCAAAGTCACGCTGTTTATCAGATCGAATTGATATTTATGTGCAATCCATGAGGAAGATTTCTCAATACAACGGCATAGAAATAGTAGGAAAACAATGACATTTTGGTAATCATTCCGGAAACTCCAACCCACTCTCGCACCATTCTGTTCAAAGTGCCTGTGAACGTGGCTAACAACAGTTCGCTCGAAAAGTCTGCTTTTACTAACGGCATTAAGTGTGATTTCGGTGTAATAAATAAATGAGTAAATAAATGCAAAAATCTGCGAACATCGCCGGTACTTCGAAAATGCTGCGTATGGATGTAATCACGATTATTTGGTCCACCACGCTTCAATAACTGTCGCAAAAATGAGAAGAAGAGGAAATTGCTGCTGCTCAAGCCGATGAAAATATTAAGAGGTTATGTTGATTTTTTTTTCGTTACATGCACCACCAATCAACTGACAATGCGTCACTCGACATTATCAACATTTATTTCATATTTTTTATTCGATGTGAGTTCATATTTAAAAGATTTTTCTGAAGCAAGTTTCTCAAGCAGTACGGTTCTTCATTTATTTTCTTACAGTATCATTCCAAGTTGATTCGCTTCTTCTACAAATCAACAAAGATTATTATAAAACATAAGTTCCTCCCAAATTTTAAGCCCACGAGATGAATTTTCAGGTCGAGCGGAACAACATTTTGCTTCGCGTTCATTCGAGGCCATCGAGCCGAACTGTTACCACAGTATGTCGAAACGAAAACACTGCCTAGCAAAGCTCGTGGGAAGGCTTTTGAAAATCGCTCATTTCAAGCTCGGATGATGTCGATTTGGTGGAACGTATTCCAAAATAAGGGTAACTACATAAGCTCTTGTTCGTTCAGAAACAATCAAAATATTGTCGCACATTCCAAGGTTCATTGACGGTTGGACATTCAAGTTCAGTAGTTGCTGATCATTACAAAGTCCACGATGTCATCGCAATCTGTAGCCATTTTAGTGCGAGAACTGTAAAATGACCACTTATTTATTTGTTTATTTATTTATTTATTTATCCATTTATTCATTTACTTATTCGAGTACGACGTATGAGACAGTCGTGTGAAAAAAAAAACCAACATATCAAATAAAACAGACATGACCCTGAGCATAAAATTAAGGAAACCTATGACCTGGGTAAGATTTTTGCCATTCTCCGTTTGAAAGAGGCTGAGGATCAGATCCGATGACCCCGGTGGTCTTAATCAAACGAACAAAAGCCGAAACATTGCAATGTCTTTCTTTCTATCGGGGAGGAAAATAACCATTCCGCCTTCAACCAGTGGTCTAACGTAGATTTTGTAAGCACTGAGCAAGACTACGCTATCCTTGGTGGAGAGGGCTTTGAATATTTGGTATAAGCGATGGAACGCGTTCCTGTATAGCTCTCTATAATGCTCGATGAAGTCAGATTGTTTTCGTGAAGGAATCCCAGATCCCCCCACATGCGTAATCGTTTCAATTGAATGCCTAGATATTTTGTAATTAATAGCCAACGTGGAAGAACCAAGCCTCATATAAAAAGTTTTATTCGGGGAGAGCGGAATCTGCCAACTTTTTGACCACAAATACAAGGAAACAATTCCTGCTTGAAATACGGCCGAATCTTGAATGGAACCAATTTCCTTGTAAATTTTTATGTCATCAGCATACTGCTTACAAATTACGCCCTTATACTCAAGAATACCCCTTAATTCGGTGCAGAAAAGATTGAAAAGAATAGGTGATAAGAAACCACCTTGAGGTACTCCTCTACGAATGACAGATATGTCAGAGCATGTTGAGTTGACACGTACTTGGGAGGTCCTATCCTTAAGAAATTCTTCCAGCCACTCACAAATATTTGGATGAAAACCCATTTGTCTATTTTTAAAAATGAGCTTCTTGTGGCTTACCCTATCGAACACTTAAGCGAAGTCAAATTATATCACATCTATGGTTTTTTCCTGCCTAAGATCAAGCTCCAATCGTTGAGGGATTCCAGCATGTTTGTGGTAACTGACTTACCATTAACAAATCCATGCTGCCAATTTGGTATCAAATAATTCTCCTCAATGTGTTCAAGCACATGAGATTCAAGAATTTTTTGAAACGACGGCAGAAAATTCATATAATACCTATAGGTCTTTAGTTCTTGGATCAGAAGACGGGTTTTTTCAAACAAGAGGTTACATAAGAATGCTTCCATAGACCAGAGATTTCCGAGAACATTATTGATTGGTTAAAAATGTGAGAAAGGGGATACGCAATAGCATGAGCAACATTTCTGATGAATAAAAAAGGGATTCTGTCAGTTGTAAGAGAATAGGAATGTGCCCATTTGACTAGGTGTTCGTAAATCTCAAGCGCACCAAAATGTGGAAAATCACTTTCACTGGCTACGGGTTCAAAATGATAGGCAGGAATGATTCCATCATCTTCAATGAAGACGGTGTTGAATTCACGTGCCAGGGCGTTGGCCCTGTCATGATCATTGAGTAAAACCTCTCCGTTAAGTTTCGAACCTGAGAAATGGGATTTCGTTCCTAGTCTATTTTTCATACACTTGAAAAACGCTCTTGATTTTACATAAATCGAGCCAGAGCGCCGCTTCGGGACCTCTGGGCTAGGTTAACTCTGAAAAAAAAACCCGAGCCAGAGCGCCGCTTCGCGGCAGCAAAAATTCTGAAAAAATCACTGTCATCCACACGAAGCGCAGCTTCGCCGCGCTTCGCGGATTACAGTGATTTTTTGCGAATCTACTTTTTTAAGTTCTTTTATGGATGGGTTGGGGGTAGGAATCCAACTCTATTAGTTAACGGTGGAGTGCTTATGGCTCTGCATCTTAAATACTCAGTTTTCCCCATTCTTTTGCATGGAAAAGTGAAGTAATCGCTCGATTTGCTCTTATTAGGTTTATGGAAAGAGTTGTAGTCGAAAAACCCCTTTGTACCCCTCTCTGTTGGCTTTTACTGATATCCAGAGGAACAAAAGGAGCAGAGGATGTGTATCGCCGCTTGAAAACGCCATATTTCCTGGGTCCTCGGCCCCTCCTAGGCATTTCCAAGTGTTTCTCGAAAGAAATAGTATAGTGGTGAGACCTTGTAATCAGTGGATGAGCACCAAGTGTTCTCATAGGAGCCGTTTTTAAAATAGAAGGTCTGTGCCTGCTTTGTTAGCTTAGATTCTGCGCAAGGGATGATGCGCGAGAAAAGCTGCTTCCAAAAGATGACTGGTGAAGAAATCGAGGGGATTAGAGTTGCTTGAGCTCTAATTATTCAATTCTGTTCACCTGGGCTTCAAGCTCGCTTGCCTTCAAAGCCTAGTAACCATGGGCATGCAACCTCTTTGCTCTCGAGTTTTTATTCTCGATGAATTGCGAAATAATCGATCAGGTGAAAGTGTAGAACCCTCCTCAATCTTCCTCTGCCTTTTTCTGCGAAAGCTACACTTCGGAAAAAAAAACCCGAGAGCCCCACCGAGCCAGAGCGCCGCTTCGCGGCGCTTTGCCTCGGACCCGTGCGCCACGTTACCTCCAACATAGCTACCCTGGATAGCTACATTTCGGAAAAAAAAAACCCGAGAGCCCCACCGAGCAAGAGCGACGCTTCGCGGCGCTCTGCCTCAGACCCGTGCGCCACGTTACCTCCAGGGTAGCTACACTCTAAGAACACGAAGCGCAGCTTTGACGCGCTTCGCGGATGACAGTGATTTTCTGCGGATCTGCACCATTAATTTCTTTGTTGAAGTGCTCGGGATGGAATTTTTAATTCTTAGGTGATCCTATGTGTGGATGACGAAACATTTCCAGTTTTCTTCATAATTGAATAGCTTTAACTCATTCTTCTTCCTAGAACTGTGAAGTAGTCACTCGATTCGCTCTTTTTGAGGGTTTTCTGAGAAATGCCAATGCGGTGTGTACTTGCATCCTGGGGGGAAATGCGCAGAGGGATGGCATCGTGGCGTCGGGAACTGTTAAGGCAAAACCTATCTTAGCAGCAGGTGCTTTCGAGAACGTTAAAATAAAGAGATCAAGGAGATGAGGATTGTTCTCGCCTCTGTTCTGTAATCTGCTCACGCGAACTCCGATCGTGCTTGCCGTTCAAGCATCTTCACAGCGCCTTCGAGTTTTCATTCTTGATGAATTGCAATATACTCTTTACAGAAGACGCGGGGAACCCTCTTAACCTCCCCCTGACTTTTTTCACGAATCTCTACCTTAAACACCGGGGATTCTATTCGGAAACGAAAAAAGTCGGCATTCCCTCGACTTCCCTCCTGCGATGAGTCACCCGGCGACAGACAGACATATTTCGTAATATGTCCTAGCGCTTTATTATAAGTAGGATGTGTTGTTGCACGGGTAACGTTGGCCACCCGATGCTCTTTCACTTCTGGACGCTGCATCGCATTCTCTCGCACTGTTCTCCAACAAATTTTCTCAGCGACTAACCGCGTCGTAACCCTCACCTGGCGCTCAACATTCTATTGATTTATAGTTTTTTTTACCTACTCAGTCACTGACGTCACAGACATTGGGTGCACGTATGCGTTTGCTTTTTAGGAGAAGTCTCCATAGAATCTCTAAATTATAGCGCGCTTTTTTGAGCGATTGTGATCACAGAGGATGAAGAATCTTCCGTCGTAGGAACAGTAACCTCACCGCAACTTTTCGAAATGGTCTGGTGCTGTTCCCGTATTTCCTATGCATTTCATGAACACTTGTTTCTCATTCTTCTGGGCAGAAAAAAACTGACAGAGGCCACCGGAGGCAGCAGTTACCGGGAAAAAGTATGAACGACGTCGAATAAAGCGGGCTTTTAACTGTCTGATGGGACCCTCGTAACGAAAATGAAACAAATATTACACTTGTTTAGAGTTAGAGTGGGAATGTACCCAAGGAATTTGAAGGAACAATTAGCCGCATTCCTGCGCGGTTTTGTCCGGGGCCATGCGTGGCCAACTGGGGCATGTGCGATGGCCTCGTATTCCGGGAGCAGGGCGCGCAATTCGAAATCGGTGCTCACTGGGCCAAGCATGGCCACTACTTTTGGAAGGGCCATACGACAAAATCTTCGTTGTTGCCCGGATTCATGCGTACTTTTCATTCTCTCAGCAAAATGGTTCTTCATATCGCTATTTCAACAGATGCTTTCAATAATGGCATAGCACTATTTCATTTCATTGCACAGTTACAAACAAGGTTGCTACGTAGAAATGGGAATATTCAGTGACACTATTCGGCTACTTCTCCCGCAAAATTTCGAAGTGAAATATCTCGCCCAAACTTCGCCCAGGGGGTTATTTGAGGTGCTGCACTCGGAAATCGCATCAGTTTTGTACCGCTACATTTTTGTAGGGTAACGGTAGGGATAGTATAGAGACCAGCGCCTGAACCAACCCCTAAAAACACTAAAGCGACCCTTCTATGCGAAAATTTTAGAGGATTCTGTGAGATATCGTGTCTACAGCAAACCTTCCGTAATCCTACAAAAACGAAATCAATACAAAAAAAGGATACTATATTTGTGTTCATTTCTTCAGACAGCGCCCCTAGGAGAAATTTGGGCGACAAATTTTCATGGAAATGTTTGGGACAGAACTAGCTGAATAGTACCCTGAATTCATTCATAATTCGCGATAATTTAGTGATAAGGGCAACTTATACTAGATCGCAGCAGTGACGCACATCAGACGCAAGTCATAAACAAGCATTTGTAGGCTCGCAGTATCTTCATCGAAGATGTGAGCACACCAGTGCTGACCGATCTTCATGGAGAATCAAATGCAATTATGTGTGTGCTTTCGACTCATGAGCGCATCCAGTATGAACTGCCCTTCCGACACTATGCGTATCCTACGCGTTTGGACGTCTCTCACGCCCTATACTGGGTGATGATTTCTCAAGTATTTTGTTTTTCTGGTCTATCTCGTTTCAGATAACGTGGTAGATGGCGCGCTTGTGGATAGGGCCAGACGTCCAGAGGTCCACGCCGGAATAAGGGTCATACGCGATGGGCCATGCACGCTTGGCCACGCGTGGCCAGCAGAGTTCGGAATACAGCTAAATATGAAGCTTACTAAAACCTTTGAACACCTACAACGAGAATTCCCTTAAGAGCTGAAAAGTAACTGCATTTTTTCAGCACCTTCGAGAGCATTTATGTATGATATGGGCTTTGAGATAATGTATGAGAAACGTGTCATTTGAAAGAAGACAGAGATGAAGGGAAAAGTTTTCTATATTCGGCAACACTTCCCTGTTGGTCTTAGGCTGAAATTCAGAGATTATAAATGCACATAGTTTAAAACAAATGAATTATAAATGCACAGAGTTTAAAACAAATGAAATGGCGACAATTAACATATAACAACTTCGCATTCTCATTCTATGAGGAGCATTTCTGCAGTATTTAGCAGTATGCTTTCTTAAGGTGGAACCCATCTGAAGGGTTCTAATGAAGTTTTTGAAAAGTTTCCGCAGACGTGTACCCGTGAACGAATGCAAAACGCGTCTGAATTAAAGGCAGCACCCACGGAAAATTTCGTTGCGGAGATTCTGAAAATTTTGAAAAACCCTGGACTTGGGGAATACTATCGCTGCACAAGCTGCTCTGAAAGTGTCCTTTTACGTACTTACAATAAGATCGCCTAGGACCAGACGGACTTATTTGTCAGCTGATTGTACGTGTTTTCGCGGTTGCATTCGGTTGCATTACAGTACCGAAATCTTTTCGTGGCGCGAGAAGGATCGATTGTCAGTTGATCTGTTCGCCAAACAACCGCCCTTCTGAAAAGAATTCCATTAGTTTATACCAATTTGCCTCATTTTCTCATTTTTTTTAAAACTTTTGGTGATTGCGAATTTTTTTTTCATTGGCGTACTAGGATAATTATAGCTGTTTGACATTTTGAGACTTCTTCCACAGCGTCTCCGAAAGCGCTTGCAGATACAGAGCTACGTTGGTTTCGCTTGTGAGGGGCGTGGCCACATCGGACTTGACCGGGCCTGTTTTCCAGTTTAACGTGGTTTTAAAAATGCTAGAGGCTCCGCTAGTAAAACTGGCACGAGCTGGTGAGAAATGCTATCTCACCCACCAGGAACGAAAATCCATAAAAACGTTTGAGAAAAAGAGTGGAGGTAATGCCGTACACCATTATATGAAATTGTGATGGATGTAACAATGTCCAACTCCAATGTTCGGTTGGGTGTTTTTTGTTACACACATGTTTTTTGTTACACACATTCTTCTACATTAATCAGTTTGACTGGACTTTCAAGTTACAAGTTTGGTATTTTCTTTTTCTTTCCTGCCATATGGCAGCGTGGAGTGAATGCCCTGCAGGTACCGTGGGTACCTGAAGGTATATCTCGTCCATGCAATGTCATAGACAATCGCCATCTCGTTGTTCAAGTAATACTGATTTTTCGGAGCTTGTAATGAGTCATAGAGCGTCATTTATTAAAACTAAGGTTTTCAGAAATTCGGCAGGACCAGCCACTGATGTTAGGTTGTAGTTATCAAGAACTTATCAAAAAAAAATCCAGCTGCCAAAATAAGGGAAATGCAAACTGAAACGAAATACGAATTTCAACTGCTTAAACAAAAAGAGATTAACATAGGGATTAACGTAACAACATGCTTATTTCTATACTGGTTATCCGATTTCATAAATAAATAAATAAATAAATAAATAAATAAATAAACACTGAACACCAAATGCACTAGTGCTACAATTTCGGTAACGTGGTAGGCCTTATAAAAATTTAAATAAATTTTAACGGTAGTAAAAAAAATAAATAAAGATCCAAATCCAAGCTCCAAGTGTAATGGGAGCTGCCGATACTGGAAGTCTGATAGTCTAAAAACAAGGGGCTAAGACTAAAGCAAATTACAGCAGGTCTAATATTCACCCAAAGTATCTGATATCCAATCGTACAACTAATCTGTTCTTTCTGCATTTTATATACGCGCTAAGGCACTAAAAATCCACTTTCGTTTGAAATAATTTTGAAAATCCCTTTCAGAGACTAATTGATTACTGGGATGCCTGTACATTGCTGCAAATGAAAAAGACAATGTTCAAAAATACTTGCGTGCTAAAGCATAAGGTTTGAGGGCTGTGAGAAAAAAAAAGTTCAAAGGCTTCTTCAATAGGCTCAACCTAGACTAACGCTTTTGAGATGATATGGATGAATTTTTTGTGATATGTTAAGGTACAACCTAACATCAGTGGCTGGTCCTGCCGAATTTCTGAAAACCTTAGTTTCAATAAATGACGCTCTATGACTCATTACAAGCTTCGAAAAATCAATATTACTTGAACAACGAGATGGTGATTGTCTAATGACATTGCATGGACGAGATATACCTTCAGGTACCCACGCTACCTGCAGGGCATTCACTCCACGCTGCCATATAGCAGGAAAGAAAAAGAAAATAGCAAACTTGCAACTTGAAAGTCCAATCAAACTGATTAATGTAGAAGAATGTGTATGTTGCAAAAAAAAAACACTCAACCGAACATTGGAGTTGGAAGTTGTTACCTCCATCACAATTTCATATAATGGTGTATGGCATTACCTCCACTCTTTTTTAAACGTTTTTATTGATTTCGTTTCGCTCCTGGTGGGTGAGATATAGTCTGTTTCGCCCGCGACGATAGTTGAATATCCGTGCACAGTGTCTGTTTTTCTCTGCACCCTCTCCAATCTTTGCGCACTTTCCCGCGCTCTTCTTCTCTGCGGCGTTTCCCCAACTATCTTCCCCTGTGGAACAGACTATAGCATTTCTCACCAGCTCGTATCAGTTTTACTAGCGGAGCCTCTAGAATTTTTAAAACCACGTTCAACTGGAAAACAGGCCCGGTCCAAA
>KN727368.1:23246-34228 GCA_000816745.1 Ancylostoma duodenale
TTCATTCTGTTTATATACATCGGCAGACCCTTATCACTTCAGTTTCCACAACTACCTGCTAAACATAAATCATTTCATGAGATCATTTCCCCTGAATCGGTCACATCCAATTATTCGTAGCCTCTGGGGCTGTGAAGAAAGAGAGCGAAGCGAGCATCAATAGAAGTCTGAAAGTCCGGCGTCAGCCGGATGTCCAGACTGGCGCTCAATAGGTGGAATAGAGAATTAGAACCAGTCTGAAACGTTAAAATAGTCCTTCAAAACCAATCAAAAGTCATAATTCAAACGAAGAAAACATTTTACCACAGGTTTACTATAGCGGTGCAGGAAACAAGGGCAATAAAGCTTAAACATCGGAATTTTAGTGTGATCGCTCTTGCAAAACCTAGTCGCGGCCAGCAAATCGCGTCGCTTGAAGTATACCCAGAGCTGATCTCACACCATTTCTGTCTGTGCACTTCGCGTCACCCTCTTCTATATGTTTAATCAACTCTTATCACCTGATCAGCTACAACAGAAAGGAGAGGTGAACCATTTCCTGTGGTCATTGCATGTTGAATCGGTGATATATAGCTACGTTTGGCTATTCCTATCAAGAGAAAGAAAATCTTTGTAAGGAATGAGGTTATTCTTCTTTTGATGGTGAAGTGCCGAATAAGGACACGCTGTGAGAAGAAGAGAGGCATTTCAGAGTATCCCCAGACTTCGCCAGTTCAAAATGAATAAAAATGAAACGGCGATATAAGAGATAAGGATCGTGGAAATGATACGTATCGATCGCCACGCTACATCGCCATGGAGCATGCCAAATGGAGCTCATCGCCTGTACTCTCGAAGATGCGCTCAAAATGAACTGGCGATGTGAGTAAAGGCAGTAGTGGAAACGACGCTTATCGATTGCCACGCCCCTTTTATTACCATCCCTCTAACGTCTGGAGTCTCCTCATTCACTCGAACAGCCGGCGAAGTCTGGGCATACTCTTAGGAAAATCTGGCATGGTTATGAAATACGAGCGAAGCGAGCATAGGAAAAAAGTCTGGAAGTTTGGCTTCAGTGGACGGCCAAACTGGTCTACAACAACTCTTGATTTATCTCCTATGGTTTTTCACACTACTTTAGTTGTATTATGCATACCAAGCGAGCCTTTGCAATGAGACCCGTCTGTATGAGCATTCTTGCAGAAGATCGAGAAAAAAGTTGCCAATGATTGTTTCTCATGCAAAACTGCATAGAATCCCCATCAAATCCTCAACTATACGTCACACACGTTAAAACATCTTTTATCTGAGCCAGTTTATATTCTAGACATCTTCCACATGAGATGGAAGCTAGATAAAATCTTGTAAATAGGTTATGCATATTAGTTACGATGACATGGGAGAAGATCACACTGGTTGAGTAGTCATCGTCGTTACAAATTACTCCAAGATTAGGAATGAAAGCAAAACTGTTCTAGTTTTCTCGTCTTCTGTTCCCACTCTTATGAATCTGCGATGAGCTGTCGTTCGAGCCGCTTTTTGGAGCTACCATTGGGCAGTCAGTGGACGAGAAATGCGGGTAGATACAAAACAACCCTCGTTTCTCGGGCCGAACCTTGATGGTCGTGCACCAGCTCAAATTACTTTCCATTTAACCGGCAATTTGCCCGAGAGCACGTTTGTCCGGCAACATGTGTGGTTCCGCCCGCTGTTTGCTCGCTGTTTGTTCTCGATCAAAGCTTTTACCGAGGATTTGCCGGGGGATGAAACGGGATTTGCCCCTGCGATTCTCTGAGTAAGACTTCAAAAACGCTGGAGGTGCCACGTATGATGTTGTGAATGTATGCTTGCCAATCTTCACTGATTATATGAGGATTTCGTGATCATGAGCTTTCTGCACTAACCTCAATTTGCTGCCCCAACCCACTTTCTCTAGGGAAAGCAGTCACTCTATAGATCTGCTGTAGTATGGAGTAGCCAGATTTTTGATTCTTTGCTGGTGGCATGGAGACCTTCACATTTTCTAGATACAGCGTACCCACAATAGCGATGGAATGAAAAAAAAAAACATTGCACGACAACAAATGCACTGAGAGAAGCGGGTAGTTCACCAGCTAGTGTCTCCCTCGCTATTGCATCGCTGGCCAGATCACGCATTCCACATCAGTAAGCCTTCTGATAACTGTGCAGCATGAACGCAACCCGAACGGCATAATGCGTCGAGTAGAAACGCTAGCAGCAGCGGTTCCCAGTTGCTGCCATCCTCCCCTCGATTGATGCTCAACTTTCATTCTTTTAGCAGCAATTGCTGAAGGGTGGCATCAATTGAGAGAAGGATGGCAGCAACTGGGAATCGTTGCTGCTAAGGTTTCTACTCGAACCATTACGCCTAACTTGCTGCGTTCGCGCAGTTATCAGAGCCAATGTGCGGAATCTACCCCGCCGTTAGATGCCGGTGTATACACGTTGGATGGAGGGCGGAGAATTAAGTAGAATTATTATCATTTGCTTAACAAAGTATACCACTCAGCATCACAGAACAAGCTCTGTGGTATTTTCCACTCCAGTGGATGCTGCGTTCATATACGTCAATGGACCCAGTGACGCACTGAGCACCAAAGTTTCCATCCTATATCAGCGAATCTGTTTGGTTCTGCCTCTTCTGTGTTTTTTTTTTTTGGTCACGAATTTGATTTTATCGAAATATGGCACCGGCTCAGCAAATGCTGCTGATGTAAAAAGCGATGAGTCAAGCTTCGAAAAGGCGATGAGAACTTCACCAATAAAAGGAATGTGTGGATTCATTTTAGCACTACATTATAAAGTTTGCCAACCATGAATTCATTTTAGCACTACATTAAAAAGTTTGCCAACCAAACTACCAGAGGAGATGATTGGTGGAAGTCATTAGATGAAGTATCAGGAAAAACTAGAAAAGGACCGAATGGGGGATCGCTAAAAATGTGGTACTTTGGTAGTCAATGGACGAAACAGGTAGATTTAACCTTATTCTATTATATCTCATTCCAATGAACACTAGTGTCGTCATAGATGGGCTACCCACTTGTCACATTGGAAACAGTAAACTCAACAACTATGAAAATAGATCAGCAGAGGTACTTGATAGGATCCCGTGCTTTGGAACTACAGAAATATCGCTCAACAAGCTATAGGTGAGCACTGAATACAAGCGATAAACTGCGCGAATCATTTGCAGTTATTACTTTGTGTTACAGATATAAATGGGATGTTCCTCTTTTTTACCAAACCGGGAGGAAAAAAGGCTTCAAATGGTTGAGGCGAGGTATGTCGTGTTTGACTTGTTTGTGAATAACACTAGGAATTTTGGTAATCACAGCTTGTGGGTTTTTCACACCAGATTTCAGTGTTTTCCGGAACTTCACTGAAAGAAAAAGCGGCGTCATAGATAATAGACTCATTTCAAATTAACAGCAACATTAAAGCCATGTCAGAGGCGATTAAAGATACATCGTAAAAATGAAATAGATTAAAGGTACATCGTGGAAATGAAATAGTTTCGTAATCCTCATGAACCGAGCGGCCGATTTCGACCACTTCTCAAAAGGAATAGCGAGACGACTAAGCTGCTCGCTAGTTGCGCCCTGAAAGTATCTAGTAGAACTTTTTTCTGATTCTCTTTTCTTCAAAAGTTTCTCATGCTTTCCCTTTGCAGCCTCTAGAATCGTAAGATGTGCTTTAAGAGTCACTCAGTTTGTTAATCACTATTCCTAACGACCTCACCGATCTGTTTCATTTGTGCAGATTTTTTTCAGACAAACTTCCTGCCTTGGTTTTATTTAAAACATGGATAGATTCTCACTTAGAAATGTTTTCTCAGTTCTGTCATGAAACGCAGACCTTACCGCTCTGCTCTAGAAGCCGACAGACAATCCAGGCTAGCAGATTGGCTCAGAGCCTACTCTTCGTGAGGATTAATATACTCATGATATACAGCTTTTAAGCCAATAAAAGATATGGCTTACCACTCACCGTCACAGCGCTGCAAAAGTCCCTCCGCATGGCGTTACAAAGGAGAAATGGAAAAAATCCACTGAGTTGGACAATGTCGGATACCGCAACACCGCAAGGCATGTCATTAGAAGATTAATTCTGTCCACCTAAAGACCATGCTGGCACAATAATTTGAAACAAATGCCAAGGTTCAAAGAAGAAGGAACTTGGAAGTTTGTGAAAGACACATATATAGTTTGTGAAAGACACATACACCATTAGACTTCTTACAAAAATGAGTTTTTCTCTTTCCTTTTTCTCTAGCAATTATCTTCAGTTTTAGTTGCATGGCGGCTGAAATTCCAACACGCTCGAAACATTCATGTACAGAGTGACTCAAAAGTCTTTGGCAGTCTTACAACCTTCGCCAAAACTTCAAAGGATGAGGGCTTGGCAATACAAAATGCAAGAGAATGGGTTTCCGAACAATTTTTTCGGGGCAAACACACATATACGACGTTTCGGCTCGCCGTTCAAATACACAAGTTTTAGGTACGTACTCCAGAGAAGAGGAGAACACAAGGAGGGCGACGTTACTGGATTAAAATCTCACAGGTCGACCAATCTGGAAAAAGATTTTTGCTCGAGGATATCTTTGTGATCGCAGTCGTACACGGCAGTGCCTCCCGGCGATATGCAACGACTTCATGGCTCCAGGTGCACGGAATCGATGGATGATATCGGTTAACTAGCTTAAGAATGTGCTCTCTGGATCGAAAATACTTTCTGCAACTGACCTTCAGCTGAAAAATAAGAAGTACCAGACTGCTAGTATCACTCAACCGGCTATCTGCCGCCGATACCAGTTCGTACCTCTGGTGAATCCGTTATGTGGTTTTCTCCCACTAACAATCTGGGCTGGGATCCAAAAAACGTTAACGAGGCAATCCAACGATGGTTGATGCAACTGGTTTTCTACAGACCACGTAATTCAGGAGAAGCCGGATGTGAAAATTAGTGTGCTAAGCTGGAGCTTGGAGATCGATCCTCACGTCAATCGAATACATATATGCAAGCCGCTGAGCGCAAAGATGCACTTTGAGTTCCAGAAAAATTTTGAAAACTCCATGAGTTACGGGGTCATTTGGTCAAGCATTTCGAAATTCCTGGCCAGTAGATAAGAGGATTCATTCACTCTCTGATCACTGTGAAGCAGGAACGCAGCTCGAACTGTGTGATGCGTCGAGTAGAAACCCTAGCAGCAAAAGCTCTCAGTTGCTGCTAGGGTTTCTACTCCTTCCCTAAATTGTTGCCATCCCTCAGCAATTGCTATTAAAGGTAAGAAAGTTGATCATCAATCGAGGGGAGGATGGCAGCAACTGAGAACCGCTGCTGCTAGGGTTTCTACTCGACGCCGTTCGGGTTGCGTTCTTGCTGGAAAGTTATCACACTAGTGAATGTGAAGACACGCAGTGGTACAGAAAACTTCGCCTCACCTTCGCTTTTTATACAGAATGTAAACCCTGTAAATAAGGAGGCAGCGAGACTTCCAGCGGAGGACGCATGTCCCTCCAAGCAACTTTGAAGACACCTTCCGAGACTATCCCATTCATCAGTAGCGATTGTATTCATCACTCGGACATTTGCCGTGCGTCTGCGCCCTAACCTCAACTGTTCAACCGTGAGACCGTTCACCGCCAGCGTGGGCCGTACAGTCATCGTAGTCAGCCCCCACAGTTATCGCAGGCCGCTCGCATGGTGGAAGGAAGGCTCATACGGTGGAAAGCGTTCACCCATCACGCTGCGAGCGGTCCCTTCAGACGGTGCGAGTGGCTTCCGATGAATGTGCGAGCTGTCTCCGATGCCCGTACGATACGCGCCAGCGGCGAGCGCTCGGACAGTCACTGCACAGCTCTCGCGCTGTTCGAAACTTTGCCAATATCCAAAGGATACAGGAACGTAAGCGGGCTTTCACGTACGACTCTGCGAAAACTCTCTCGCATTACGGGATTTTGTTAGAGAAGATCTCATGTTTGCACGGGGAAATCACTGTGCTATATCAAATAATTTGCAGGGAAACCACTGTATATGAGCATCGAACAGGGAGAACAGCCTACTGTTGTTAACGTCGAGAGAACCGGATACTTCAGGCAGAACTATGACACTAGAGGATGGCAGAATATTATAAAACAAATGAAGAAAAACCACAAGGTTTGCGAGGTTCCTCAATCCAACGCCAATCAGGAACATATTGGGTTGGGAAATGAGTTCGTTCGGTCTTTTTAGCTTGTTTTCTCACGGTGATTTGAACCCTGCTTTACTTGCCTTCATTATCCATTTTGTTGCTCTTGAAGTGCTCTTTGCAAGCAATGCAACCTAATTCCTCAATTTGAACCTCCCCGCAACCGACTATCGTTCGACTTCAATCGAGGATCAAATGTGGTTTAATTGGCTATGGATATCAACACCGTTTGGGGAGGAACCTTTACTGCTGAAAGAACAACATAGAACTGGTAAACCCACTTCAGACAGGGCAAATTTGGCTTTGAAATTGCTTCTCGTTCTGGACGCCCAGTTTGTGGAACGCAAAGGCTTTGCTTCAGATGTAAGGAATAATCATAACTGAGGCTATACTCAAAAATGTGTGAGTTTAGCTAACGCATTCCGTACAAAACCCCAAAGTGCTCGATAAGAGCTGATCGTCCACATTGGGTATGCTCGATTTCTCCAATTTCACCAAAACAACTAGCAAAAAACACGAAAATAGGGGATTTTCACTACTAATGACTCTACAGGTCTAGTGCAGTCATAGCTTATTTTGTTCACTTTCCTTTTGATTTCATAAATTTTATCCAAGAGTTGCGGTTGCGGGCTACGAAGTGGGTCATCTCAAACAAAGCAATTTTTCGTAGACATGGAGCTGACAAGCTGCCCTGTCTCTGACATCATCAATAGAAGAAGGCACGCAACGCATTCACTGCAGTTGTCATTATTCGTGGGAAGCAGTGGTTTCTATGCTCATAAAAAACCGAACGAACTTATTCCCCAACACAATACATCACTGAATAATTCCTGAATCAGCAGAAGTAGCGAGAATTTCAAATTATTATATCAACACGAATCGCTGAATTGTAATCAATCAAAATAAAACGTGAAAAAGTGATTTGGGAACCAATTTATATGCCAGTAGAGGTTCTATTCTGGTACTGCCACTAATCTCTAGAGGAGTCAAACTTCCGAGCGCGTAAAGATGGAAAATTAGTCACAGGACTTACGTAGCATTCTCTCTACATCCTCTACATTCTCAGTTCAGAGAGCATGGACAACATAGTACTACAAGGCAAAAAAGAACAAGACCTTCGCCGGCAACGTTGAACATGAATTTGGTCCTAAAGTGGATCAATGATCCATCTCGCTAAAGTGTAAAGGATTTAGTGAAGAGGCCGGGTATCACAGCAGCAACCAGTACAACAGCTGAAAATAACAACATCAAGCACACTTTCTTGCAACACATTGATGTGTGTCCGCTGCTTACCTCAACATATTGTTTAACAACTGGGATAGATTGCATGAGACATCCCTTAAGATGTCCTCTTTAACCGCTCAAAACCAACACAAATAATGATGTTACTCGGTCGCATGAACCAGCAACCTGAAAGCCGTGTGTCGCCTCGTTTCGTGGGTTGTAGATATCAACAGACTCGTTACCTGCTGATCACGCTGATTCCAACGATGGTACGACAAAACGCGACGCATAGCATCGACGAAAACCTCGTTTTCGTCAAGCAAGTGGAGCTATACCTTGAGACATCCGGCGGTTAGAAATATCGAGTTGAAAATAAAGTCCCACGATAACGTCCTGGAGTAGCAGAAACGTCACAAATCATCTCAAGATGTCCGTGTTCAAGGTCGAAAGTAGAAACTCAAGACAATGTTGAAGTTTGTGTTCGAGATTGACACAAACATGAACCATACGCCTGTTGGCTCTACCCCCATGTCTTTGAGGATGAATGTTCAAAGAAAACTTTGACGAAATGGGATTGAAAAGATAGATTATTATTACAATACTAAAACGAAGTAAACTCAGGAAACAGAAAATCAGAAGAGATTAAAAGTTCGGTGGATCTAATCAAAATCGAAAATCTTAGCATACGTTCGTCTGTAACACGCAACCTAGTGTAAATTGGCCATATCTGAATCATTTCCATTTCCGTGTAGTGTTTCTCTCATTCTAACCATTCCGCATCATCCTGTTTCTTGTGTTCAAACAACTCCTATCACTCGATCTATCTATCTCGATGAAAACCATTTTTGGTAATCATTCCATGTTGATTCGACATTCTACAGATCTACCACGAACGTACAAGATCTGGTCTTATCAGTGATGCATTCGCAGCTGCACAAGTAGACCGCCTAGATTACGAAACAGTGTTCCAGCTGTTGGAGTATCTTCCGAAAGAAAAGGTATGCTGTTTGAGCTTCATGAAGCAACAATGATGTGATACTTTTGCATCATATATTGTATGCTGTATACTTCGGACCGAATAACGTATTCGAATAAAAAATTCGAATAAATATTCGAATTCGAATAATTCGAAATTCGACTATTCGAAAAAAAAAAGTGCATTTTCGAATCTATTCGAAATTCGACTATTCGGAAAAAGTCCATTTTCGAATTTATTCGAAATTCGACTATTCGAAAAAAGTGCATTTTCGAATTTATTCGAAATTCGACTATTCGAAAAAGTCCATTTTCGATTCGATTTCCTCTCGAATAATTTCGAATAATCGAAGAAATCATATGTCCGCAAAGTTCCCCTTTCGTACCCTTCAGGCTTTGCGTATTGTCATATTATCGAGTAGTCCGCAATTAACAAACAACGACCAGCATTATTTTTTACTTTTTCCGGCTTCGTTTTGTTTCTGGATACTCAGAGTGGACACTAAGTGGTAATGTGTACAACTTTCCAAAAATATATTAATCAACGATTTTGTTCATGCCAAACGTTCATGTCAATGTTGAAAAGGAACAGTTAAACATATCTTCAAGGACATCATGAAGCTAAAATCATCATGGTCCGAAGCTCGTTCTCTGCTACCCTAACCACCAATTCACTGCCCGAGCATGTCCTTAGGATCCTCGTTTTCACGATTTTCTCTCACGATTAGAAGCGAAACAAAATAGCAACAACCTCACTTTATAAGGATTCGTTCTCGTATCATGGCCCGTAGTAAAGTGTCATGGTGATGAGATGAACTCCAAAACTCATCGCCATGCTATAGGCAATGATTTTATGCCAGCTCACATCCATGTGGTATAGGATAGCAGATTGGAGACGTTAGGAGATGATCGCCCTCTCACGCTGTGGAAATAGTGGAAGAGGCGAGTGGGCGCAGAATGAGACTATTTCCGCAGCATGAGAAGACGATCAGCTCCTAACAGGGCGATGATCTCCACATGCGTGCTCTACCAATGACGTGGGTGGCAATGATCTGATCTGCTATCCTATACCACATGGATGTGAGCTGGCATGCAGTCATTGCCTAAACCATGGCGATGAGATTTTGAGCTCATCTCGTCACCATGACATTTTACTACGGGCCAATATTTCACCTAGAATAAATAGAGCACTGGAGTACTCTTCAACACATTCGCGACAATGTGCTCAATCGGTTTATACGCATGGTGCGACGTGTGGGACCACGTGCACAACCGGTTGAGCACAAACGCGTGCTCAAGGGACCGCCTGTGTCCCACGTGCTACGGCATGCCGAAAGCGTAAGGTCGCGAATGTGTTAAGGGAGGTAATGGTTGAAGTCGGTCCTGGTTGAAGTCGGTCCTACTTGCTCAGCTCTATGGCAGTAAGCTAACGAAATCCTCGGTGCAATAAGTTAAAGTTCTCAAGTCTTTGCAAGTTATACCAATTCCGATGTAGTCAAATAGCTCAAATGAGCGAATAAATTTAAAACCGAATTTCGAATTTATTCGAGTATTCGGAGTTTGAAAAACCGAATAAATTCGAAAATTCGAAAGAAAGTGAAAATCGAATATATTCGAAATTCGATTATTCAAAAAATTTAAAAATCGAATATATTCGAAATTGGATAATTCGAAAAATTTAAAAATCGAATAAATTCGAAATTCGATTATTCGAAAAAAGTGAAAAATCGAATAAATTCGAAATTCGATTATTCGAAAAAAGCGTAAAACCGAATAAATTCGAAATTCGATTATTCGAAAAATTTAAAAATCGAATAAATTCGAAATTCGATTATTCGAAAAAATTTTCGAATATTCCGAAGTATAGTATGCTGCATAAGAACATATGCCTTTGAATAGAGATTATTTAATTCTTCAATTTGATAGCAACCATCTGATTTTCACTTTACCTGAGGATCGCGACAAGCCAATTTTTTGGAGTTCTCGGTATTGGAAATCATGTGCCATTAGACAACGATTAAGGGACTAGATCTTTGGAATGGTTGTTCTTAGTGTGACTGAGCGTTTCACTTCCTTTCTTCTCATGAGTTTCTATTTTTTTTGTAGCTCTATTTTCTCCTTCCTTGCTTACCTTACGGCTTTGATTGCTTCATTTGGGAGAACTGGCGTAAATCCTCGGAGACGGGACTGGACCAAGATCAAAGTAGTTTTGCCGCAACTGGAAGCCATTGATGGATTAGCGTTCTCTTGTAAGTGGTAGTAGTAGTTAACGATCAAGGCGCAATTCTGTACCAGTTCTGGTGATTGGTGTTCTGGTGATGCATTTTTTCGCTGAAATTTTGAATGAACGGTTATTGGACTGCTCTTCACGAATCTTGCACCCATTTTGCATGACAACTCCTGTTGCATGGGGCTATGCTAGGTTGTTCCGGAAAGTGGTCGTATGTACTGAGACAAGGTTATAGGCTTTTCCAAGAGTGGCATTAATCAGGACGCGAAAACATATTCAAGATCAGCATTGTCATCTTCACATTAGTAGGCATGTCTCATTGTGAAATGCCACGGATATTTATTTATTTATTTATTTATT